>JAPQRP010000005.1:10716540-10728247 GCA_037367295.1 Apogon hyalosoma
AATCTACACCTGGCTTTTCTGCCTCCGTCCATAATAATATGCATTATATAGACTAAATGTGTCTAAAATTAACATTTTTTGAAACATAGTATAGCAAACTGTTATATGATCAAAAACAAATGAATTTTAGTTAGAAAAAAAAAACAAAAAGGTCTCCGTTTTTAATGTCTGGAGTCACCAGAAATTTGTGATGTTAAAATGGGGTCACGAGACGAAAAAGGTTGGAAACCACGGATCTAGTTAATTAACTTATCAGCATTTCACTGGTTAGCAGGTACAACTTGTATCCATGATTAAACTAGTACTCAATATGCATATGAAGTCCTTTCTGTTTTGTTTTGTTTTGTTTTGTTATTTTTGATTGAGCCGGAGAGCCAATAGGAATCCTCAAAGCCGGCTTCCTATTAACCCCTTATTAGCATTTATTTAGTACTACCAGTGTGACTAGTGATTGTGACTAATTTAACTAGTGATAATTATGTACCTCACTAGTTAGCTGTAAATGTCTGTCACCAGTGTAACTAGTGGAGTTGTGGACCTCTTTAGTTAACTGGTAAACATTTGGACTCTCATCAGTTAGCTGGTGAACTGAATCCAAGAACCTTAGATTTTGATAAACAACCAGATAGATATGTTAAGTTTTATAATTCAATTTTATTTGGCTGATATTTTAGGTAACAATAATATTTCTGTTTGTTGTTTTTAACATGAAAAGGTGTTGTGAACCTGTTTGTCGTGACAACCCCTTCATCTGACACTTTCCCAGCGTCCGGTTGCAGGTGTACAGTCCTAAACATCCTGAGCAGTTGGACCGAGAGCTGCAGCTCCTTGACTGGATTCCATCACAGCCATGCTGGGGGAAAAAAGTAAATATGGAATTTATTGTCATATAAGTGCCATAGACAGAGAAACAAATGTGGCTTAACACATTCTCAAACAAAATTCCACTCATTATGGTTCCACATTATACTGATGTAACATATGACACTGTTATCTAGTTTATATGGATTATATATTGTATTCATGTCTATAGTATGTGTAATTATATAATGATTTCAAAGAACTGTCCTACAATTCAACAGAAGGTTATCCAATTCACATTTTTGCTGACAATGTTTATTTCAAAATCCCAGAACTTCCTTCTCTAAATTCTAAACTTTAGTTTCAGTAAAAACATGTTGAATCATGTTGGCAATAAGTTGAGTATATCAATAAAGTGAGTGTTTATTTTTGGTCAAAGCCAATTGCTTTTCCTCATGTAAAATTTCTCCTTTGTTATTATAATATTGTCAATTTATTCTTTTAACATTATGATCTTTTATTGTCAGTTTTATTGTTATATTATAATTTTACATTATAACAATAACTTGGATCTTGTCTTTTTTTCTTTTTATCAGGCTTGTCTAATTGTAATGATATAAGTTTGTTAAATCAGTTGCTGATTCAGTGATTGTTTTGGGAGGTGGTTCTCTAGTTCTCTAAAACCCAGCTACACCTGTCTGCAGGTGCAGTTTTTCTAATGTGAGTAAACTGTGTTTGATGCTCACAGACTCTTAAATACACTGGTCATCAACACTCACCATGTCTGAATTAAACTGGCCAAAATGCACCTCAAGGCCTCTTTTGATGTGTTTTCTCCTTGTGAATCCTTTACCGTGTTCAACCATATCTCCTGCCTGTGTTTCTCCAGCACTGGTTGGACGTTCCTGTCCGTCTTCAAAGACACTGGATGCTGTTCGTCCTGGATCTCCTGCTGGTGATGGAGGGTGAGGTCCATGGGTCCAGGAGGCTTGTCTTTGCCATCCCATCCTCAGGCTCGGTCCTGACTCTGTGCTTCGAATACACAGGCCGACTAGGCAGATAATGAAGTATTTCATCAAAGAGCCATCCATTGATTCTCCTCCACTGTCTCCAAGTATCAGTCTCCAGCTTTGACACAACATATATACAGTATCCTTGTGAACACTCCGCCTCTGTCACACCCTGGCCCACAATGCTCTGCAGCGATGTGTTCAGTTCCATGATGTGTCCCAACTTGACAGATGAGAGGGTGTTCTTTTACAGAATACAATTTAGAAAAAAAAAACGTGGCTTTTAGTTTCTGTGTTAGTGTAACTATTTAAAAGTTTTGTTTTTTTCAAAATTATAAGAATATAAACACAGAACATTTGTTAATGATGCTTTATTTTTGTGATTTAGAAATTACAAGTGTGTGACTTTTATTTAGTTTATCTTCCAGTTGTGTTTTAAATGTTTTTATCCTATTTAACCTGTTATTTTGCTTCTGTTTTTATCATTTTTTTGTACTAATAAGTAATTTTTTTCTTATTTTTATTGTTTTATCACGTTATGTATTTTATCTTTGTATAGTGCTTTGGGCAGCTTGTTTTAAATGTGCTATATAAATAAAGTTGACCTTGACAAAATGCTACCACTTAAAGGTGAAAAAATAGACATGGAAAGGGGAGAGTAATATTTTCTGTAAAAACTGTCAATTCAACTTTTAAAATGACAGTACAAATATTTAAAAGTGTTTCTTGTATGTAGAGTGCATACTGCCTGCATACTGCATACTGCCTGCCTGTCTTCTTAATATGACTGGTGGTCAGTGGTGAGACATTAGCAAAAAAAATTCAGATCCTGTTTGCATTGGGCCACAATTTACATTTATAATTCTTTTTGATTTCAAAAATAATTTTACAAGCCAAGAAAGTCACAGTTTGTGGCAAGATGGTGGAGAAACATCTAGTTCCATGTTAAACAGCTTAATGGACTGCATCTCTCATCACACATGATACTGTACATCATCAAAACGCCTCCTTCCTTTGCACCCTTTACCTCAGTGTTTAAGAGTGATATGAAAAAGTTTCAAGAGGTAAAATCACTACAGTCTGGACATGCTGAAGCTGCTATGACACCTTTCATGTTGTCACAGTCTGATAGCAAAACAGTTTTATAACAAACTTGACTTTCTTGACTTGTAAAATTATCTTTTGAACTGACAACATTATGTGTAAATGATGATAGAATTCAAAGAGGGTCAAAAAATGTTCTTATTCTTGCCTTTGGCTGTAATGAATGAATGAATGAGGTCCTATGGGGCATAACTAGATGGGGTGGGACTTTGACTCTATGTACAGTTTTGATCACAGAGAATACCTAAATTTGTTTCTCCTAAATATATATCATTAAGCTTCAAATTTTCTGATTTGTTTGTTTTGTTTTTATTAATGTCAAAATATTCCCTCCTTCTCAGACTTTTTTACCTGACATGTATGTGGGAGGTTCACATATGGCTTCTTTGGAGAATATTGAGATGAGATGATGCCTTATGTTAAATTAACATGTTTTTTTTTTTTTTTTTACAAGCAAGGGGTATTGTTTTTAATTTGTTTCTTTGTTAACACTCTAACAGCAAAACTATTGGTCGAATTCATACCAAACTGCATTTATAGATCGCCAGTGACCAAGAATAGATCTCATTACATTTTTGGGAACAGTAGGTCAAAATTCAAATTTTTTATGAATTTTTAAAAATCTTTTTTTTTCCCATTTACTTATAATGGGCAAAATTTCAAATGTTTGTAGCAGCAAAACTGTTGGTTGAATTCATACCAAATTTGGTTCATAGATTGCCAGCGACCCAGAATACAGTAGATGTGATTACATTTTGAGAAAAGTAGGTCAAAGCTGAAATTTTTAATCAATTTTTATTTTATTTTATTTTTTCTCCCATTTACTTGTAATGGGCAAAATTTCAAATGTCTATAACAGGTGTGTCCAGTCGTGGTCCTCAAGAGCTACTATCCTACATGTTTTAGATGTTTCCCTCTTCCTGCACACCTGACAGTCATTATCAGGCTTCTGCAGAGCTTGATGATAGGCTTATCATTTGAATCTGGTGTGTTGGAAGAGGGATACATCTAAAACATGCAGGATAGCGGCTCTCGAGGACCACGACTGGACACCCCTGGTCTAAAAACACTTACATTTTGTTTCAATTTACTTCCAACTTGGCACATATATAGAGGCAGTTGATATGCTGACATCAGCACACGTATAGACATGATGACATCAGCTGGATTGATGCCAAAATAAGCAACAATACATGCGAGGGGCGAGTTTTGTTGTGCCTGGCACCACTTGTTGTATTTGAGATGGCTCTTCTGTATGTGTTTCTCTAGAAGTCTGAGGAAGAGCAATCATGCTTAAAACATCTGCTGAAATAACCCTTAATACAGAGGCTATATTGGTGTGCAGATTTTACTTCCCTTCGTTTCAGTTAATGAGCAACAGACAAGGTGTCAGAGCTGCACTTCAGTGGGTAGAAAACTGTCCTCTGAACATTGTGCAGAGAGTGTGACAGGACACAATGTACATGCTGATAATTAAACACCACATTTCACCATGAAATATCACACACATCTTAAATGCATTAACAGCTTCTCTATACTGATGATGTCCACTGTTATGTTGGATAACATGAGCAGAGCACTGCAAAGAGTTCAGCCTTTTAAAAACCCTTTAACAACACCCTGCTTTTTATCAACGCTGCCCTGTTTTTAGTGGTTAGATGATGGATATAGATGATGAGGTCAAAGCAGAAAACTGAATGATTCAGTAAGAAGGTCAAGAACAGTTCTTAAAAGGTGATAAAAGATCTCAAAAGAAGGTGACGACTTTGCAGGTCATTTTAAGGAACTATTTTAGAAAACCAACAGCCCCCACTTCCAGATCCTCTTCCTCAATTTTGTTATTTCCCTGGACTTCACTTAATTTGGTTCAATCTGCTGGTTGAGTAAGCACTAGAGGAAATGAAACAAGCAACAAGGAAAGAGAACTGAACCTTCTGCATTGTTCAACTGTTTTTACATAGATACAAATCATGAAAAAACAAGCAATCTTTAAGTTGCCTGTTGGGGACAATATCTGAAAGAAGTAATACACATAATGAATTTCTCTATAGAGAAACTGGTGTCATTAGTATCATCAATAAATGTATAGTCTTTAAGCCCAAAATAAAAAAAAGTAGCAATGCATTTACTTTTGTGAACTGAAAGTAAGTGTCACAGTTCACAGGTAAGTGTACCCACAAACCCAATACAATATTTGCCACAAAAGACCAAAGTACTTCTCAGGATAATTCCAACTTCAATATGAAAGTGTAAAGGCATAAAAATAACAGCAATTATAATGGGTCCACTACAATTAATAGAGTTTTTTAAAAAAAATCTCTAAAACTATAAAATTTATTATCTTCAAGGTCAAATTATTCAAATAAAATTTGACTAAAAATCATGTACAGCTACAGCAGATTTGAATTTCCTTGAACAAATAACAGTAACGGTGAGGTGAGGTGAAAAGAAGTCCATAAAATACAGAAGTGTGTATAGAAATAATGAACTAAATCACGCATTTCATTGAACAATAATTAATACATTCATAATGTCTATGTTTTTTTTATACAGCAACATAAATTTTACACAACAGAATATGTTTGTAGGAAGTTAAAGTATTGAAACCTCTTCATTCTGGCCAATTTTAGTCCAATCAGATACAGAGATAATTTCAGAAATCAGTGATAACAAAATCATTTTTTATAGTTGAATTTTAGACATTTTACATGAATCAATTGTATACTTACCCGTGACACACACAAATGAATTTATCTGTACAATCATCTATAAAATGAACTGATTTCTGTCCTTGTGTAAGCTAAATTATTAGTGTCTTGCTCAGTTACCTTTGTCTTCCTGTAATATTTATTCTGTGTGAATAAAACACTCCAGAGCACTCAAATAGATTACCATGTGGTCGTATGATCACACATACTCATATTCTCCATATGGTCACAGAGATGCACTGTTTACTGTGGGATCTTTGTGTATTGACGTACCTGATGTGTCATCACCATGGAGACCCAACTACAGCATGTGACGAGACTCCAAACAATATAGAGGACAGTGTTGTGGTGTCATGCACCAAAACATATGCTCAGATAAAGTGAAAAGTTTAACGGTTTCAAACAGTACCATTGAAATCCGGCCGGTTTGTCAGACAAAGGCAGAGGCGGAGGCGAGAACACCTGCCGCCTCCTCTGTTTGCTCTGCTTTCACTCATTATTCCTGTCCTGCACAGCAGAGAGGATGTTTACTGTGTATTGACTCTAAGGATCCAAGCAACATGGTATCACTATGAGGACATGTGGCTTAACACATTCTCAAACAAAATTCCACTCATTATGGTACCACATTATACCGATGTAATATAGTGAAAGAATGGTTTTGCAGAGTATGAAACTAAAATATCTAGAACAAGAGCAATCAGAGCAATCAGAGGATGGCAAAAAAGAATTGGAACACTGAACTGAATGGTTTTGTCGTTCTGTTCTAGAAATGAAATGATGACAAATGAAAGACAGACCTGCAGACCTGTGCTGCAAGAACCATTATGCACATCAGCAGTTAAAAGTTCAGTTAAGTTAAGACGATGCACAATTACAATAGTTGCCATTATCAATATAGAAAAAAGGAATGCATGTACAATGTTATAATTTGTATATAATATAAGCGCTCAATAGTACAATGGACAATAGTCTCTTTTTTTTTCTTTTTTTATCTTTATCTTCATCTTTTTTTTTTTTTTTTGGAGACCAAAACTACTTATATTTTGTGTGCTTCTTTCTAGTGTGTGTGTGTTTTGGGGGCAACAATGGGCTCTAATACAGATATGGGCTTTGTCTGCTATAGCTTTTACATTATATGCTACAGTATGAGGATGAAAAATATAGTTCAAACTAATCATTGGTATAAGTAGAATATATTTGATAAGGTCCATTATAACATTATGAAGAACTACAACCTAATACATGTGGTAGCAAATTCCACTTAGCTGTTTGTTTTTTGTTTTTCCAATTTTTAACAAATTTGATTATTATTCAAGTTTAGTTTTCAAAACAGTAAAAATTATAGATGATATTAATATTAAAAACAGTGAAGAGACTATAATTGCTGACACAAAGTTGTGTGCTACAAGCCTGTGAAGCTGAAATTTATATCTGTGTCCATTTATGACGTGTAGTGAGACTTCTTTTTTCATGACTGGCAAATGAAGTGTTGCTCTTTGGCCTCTAAAATCTAATCATATCGTCCTTGAATCCAAGTGAATGTTTGTGCCAAATTTGAAGTAACTCAAGATAACCATTTCTCAGACAAATGCTCATCAGAATTAGGTAGGTACAGAAGTATATACAGACGACCACACAGGAGTCAGGACAACTTGCAAACATAATGCATCTGCACCTGGTCATCACAGCTAAAGAGGTATGAAAAATATGTAAAGAAATAAAAAAAACAACAACACACAACTGTTTAATACATGAATTTGCAAAAACTGCCAGCCCCCTTCAACTAACACCTAATGTGTCCATCTGCCTCTCACATGGAGCAGTAACACGTTTATTTTACATGTAAAAAGGCCAGTATCGTAACAAACCACTATTAGCATGATACAAACCTTCATGAAAAAACGAAATAATGAAAGCATTTGTTCTAAATGTGCTCAAAAATCCAGTCACTCTGACCTTACCCGTGACTCATGATTTAGACTGAACCTCAGTAAAATTACCCAAAAAATCTTTGACTGGTAGCAGACAGCTGACAGGATTTTTACCACAAATATGGTCAAAACAGAACATAAAGAGGAACTAATGAAAAGGGAAGTGGGTGAAGTATGGATTCTACAGGGAAATGGGCAGAACGTTATTATACATTCCACCCAACACAACTTTCAGAGTTTCTTCTTCTTTGTGTCCATTATCACAACCCAATTAATAAAGTGATAACTATTAGAAAAAAACTAACTACCAACAAAAGTACTCACCACATGTTCCTCTAAAAAACATAATTGTATTAGTAGTTTTCTTATCAACCTTTTTGATTTCAGCCTTTCTGTGAATTTCCTGTACGGCCTTCCTGGAAAAATCAACTATCAAATGAAGCCCCTTCTCTGTATGTTCACAGTGGGATAAACATCATTGTTGTGATTGAAACCACTTTCTTTTCCTTCGACACTGTCCATTTTATTGTAAAATTGTTAGTATTTTTGTGTCATTCCTGTCTTCCTGTAAAATGTAGGCTTCATAAATGTTAACAATGTTAGAAAAACATGTTTTTCATGTTTTTGTACAGTTTTACAAATAGGGGAGAGTATAAATCTTTTTTGTTTTGTTTTTTAATAGCAAAGTTGATCTATAGTTCATTGAATCTGAGACGGGAATAAATAAAAGGAAAAACTGTTAGCTGTGTGCCATCAAGTGAAGCCTTTGCAATGTCCCTATTTACTCAACAACACAATATCAACAAAAAAAAACAACTATTGCTCCACCTGATTTAAATGTGTGATTAGACACAGTTTAGTGCATTGTACACATAATTAAATAATAGTTAAGTTGTTTTTATTAATTCGTGGTTTTGGAAGTTGATTACTATGCACTAAGGAAATAATGAAATGTAATGTATATCAATAAAAAAAGAGTGTAAAAACTAGAAAAGCACTCAGAGAGCACAGACCTCTGCCAATGCAGATCACCCCTACACACTCACACACACACACACCCACCCCCGATCACCACCAAAATTTAATCATTTGTTCCTTGTGCCAGTATCAACATTTTCTGAAAATGTCATCAAAATCCTTCCATAACTTTTGAGTTATCTTGTTAACAGACAAACAAACAAACAAACAAACAAACAGAAAAACCCAGATGAAAACATAACCTCCTTGGCGGAGGTCAAAAAACACATCCATGCAAAAGTCTTGACAGTTATTTCGGTTACAGTGATTACACATGCAATTCTCAGTTTAAGTAGACAGATACAACCAGGATATTATAAAATATGTGCATTATTAAAATCAAATGTTTTAGGGAAAAAATTGTTTTTACAAAAAAATTTAAGTATTTCGTGTGACTACCTTTTGGACTTGAAACGTCTTTATTTTGTTCAATGTGTTCTATGCCAAGTTTCATTCAACACATCATCATTTGTTCTACTTTTTTGTCATAAGAACAGACATCACACCATGTATTTACTTTAGTCTGTGAAAGCCTTTACTTCTGATCTTCTGTCGGTTTTCAATACAGTGCTTTTATTTCCTGTATTTTCTCATTGTATGTAAAGAAAAGAGCGTAAGAAGTAAATATGTATGCTCACTATAGTCCTGAAAAAGCAACACAATAAAGGTGGCCTAAGACTTTTGCACAGTACTGTACAGCATTTTAATGTTTACTCTCTCTGTTATATCTGCTAAAGTCAATATATAAAAGTAATTTTTTATAAATAGCTTATGTGGCTGATTTTAGAGAAAATATATAACACTATTCATCTGTTCATCAGTGATTCTGATCATACACTTCATTAAAACTCAACAATCATATGATCTCTGTACCACTGATTAAACATGCATATTTTTGCACAATCTATTTTACACTTCTTGAAATTTGTACCCTCTGCTAATGAAAATAAAAACAAGGAAGTTTAAAAGGAAATTAGATTGTGCTTGTCTTCAATAACTGATTGAATGAAACACATTTTAAATAAACAAAATGAAAAAATACTAACTAAATCAACAATACTGTTCTTTGTATCTGACATCCACTGTGGTGTTGTGCTGTGTTCAACAACACATTGTAAATAATACTATAGATTAACTATAGTTCAGCCTGATTAAAATGTGTGATTAGACAGTTTATTTTGGTCTATGGAAAATTAAAGAATATTTGAGGTTTTTATCATTTCATGGTGGATAGATCTCAGTGTATTACCTTGCACTGAAGACATAATAAAGTTCCATTCACATCAGTAACAAGTGGTGCCAGGCATAACAAGCCTGATTTGCCCTATCTCTTATCATTGCGCAAACCCATTTTTTGGTGGCCATGACCTTGACCTTTGACCTACACTCACCAACATTTAATGGGATCTATTCTGGACCACCTCGCACCTTTCCTGAAAATTTCATGGAAATTGGTCTAGTAATTTTTGTGTAAAGTTGCTGACAAACAAACAAACAAACAAACAAACAAACAAACAAACAAACAGACAGACAAACAGACAGACAGACAGACAAAAAAAAAAAAAAAAAAAAAAAAAAGAACCAAAAAAAAAACCATTCCCTCCCCTTTGGGGGGCAGGGTAACTGTATACGTTCAATTAAAATATAGCATTTTAATGTTGAATATCTATACTTAGGTGAATATATAGCCCATCCACGAGACCCAGCATGGTACAGGTTTTGGTGGGGTTTTTTTTTGGTTTTTTTTTTTACATCTAATAATTTTTCTAATCTAACCTTGATTGGAAGCAGCACACAGTTTTGTTTTGTTTTGTTTTTTTGTTTTTGTTTTTCAGATATATTTCTTATGGAATGCACTGAAGTGAATATACAAAGAATATATAAAATTTGAGTAATTTGTTGTAAATATCCTAATGACTCATATTTCAGTCAGTATGACTATAAATATGAAATTGTAATGGTGTCTGGTTGTCTGTGGAAGAGGATTAGGGCCACTGGAAAAAAAAAAGTAAAAATGAAGGTCCAATACATTTCTTTTATTATTATTCTGAGAAAAAAAAATCAGGATTCTGAGATTAAAGTCAGAATTCTGACTTTCTATGAATCCAAGGGGTTGAAGAAAAAGCCACTGATATTTTGTTTCCCTTCCTTTTGCTCATCTGATAGTGAAATGGCTCTGTCCGGAACCCCTCAGATGTGTTAAAACATCACCTAAATGAGTCATTATGACAGTCTGCTGTACTCCTTCTGCATGCTATAAAGCGAAAGTGACACTCTCCCTGAATGTCAGGAAAAACAAAAATCAGAATTCTGAGATTAAAGTCAGAATTTTTACTTTAATCTCAGAATCCTGATTTTTTTTTTTCCCTTAAAATTCTAACTTTCATCTCAGAATTCTGACTTTAATACCAGAATTCTGCCTTTTTTTAACCTCAGAATATTGACTTTAATCTTAGAATTCCAACTTTTTCCTCAGAATTCTGATTTTTTTCCCCCTCAGCATTCTGACTTTTTTCTCAGAATTCTGACTTTAATCTCAGAATTCTTCATTTCTTTCCTCAGAATTCTGACTTTAGTCTCAGAATTCTGACTTTAATCTCAGATTTCTGCCTTTTTTTAACCTCGGAATTCTGACTTTAATCTCAGAATTCTGACTGTTTCCTCAGAATTCTGCCTTTCTTTCCTCAAAATTCTGACTTTAATCTCAGAATTCTGACTGTTTCCTCAGAATTCTGCCTTTCTTTCCTCAAAATTCTGGCTTTAATCTCAGAATTCTGACTTGTTTTCCTCAGAATTCTGACTGTTCCCTCAGAATACTGACATATCTCAAAATTCTGACTTTTTTCCCCTCAGAATTCTGACTTTAATCCTAGAATTTTGACTTTTTTTCCCCTCAGACTACTAACTTTAATCTCAGAATTCTGACTTTTTTTCCTCAGAATATTTATTTTTTTCCTCAGAATTCTGATTTTAATCTCAAAAGTCTGACTTTAATACCAGAATTCTGCCTTTTTTTTAACCTCAGAATATTGTCTTTAATCTCAGCATTCTGACTCTTTTCTCAGAATATTGACTTTAATCTCAGCATTCTGACTTTTTTCTCAGAATATTGACTTTAATCTCAGCATTCTGA
>JAPQRP010000005.1:10732640-10742887 GCA_037367295.1 Apogon hyalosoma
CCCCCCTCTGCTGTTGCTGGGTTCCCCAGGTTCATTCTGCTGCAGCTCCCTCTTTTCACATTTATTTATGCATAGCTGTAGCAGCTCTCCTCCCCTCCCCTTCCCACTCATCCAGCTCACTCTCCAGTGGCTTTCTGGGAACAGACTGACTGGTTAACTGTGTTCTTGCCATCACAGAGGACACTGAAGACACACAGGGCAAGTCTTCCTATTGTGCAACCATGTGCACAGGCTGTGATGGCCAGTTAGTCATGGGGGGGTTGGAACTGTGCAGTCGTCATGCTTTGTGTGCTGAGACCACAGTTGGAGATGATTCCATGTGAATCCACAGCCATTAGAACAACACTGTTAATCATATTTAAAGTGGTTTGTTGGTGCGTACCGCCATGAGACTGGCAAGCATTTCCAGTCCTGTTCAGACCTGTATGGAGATGTAGTGATTCAGTCACAAGTTGACAGTTTTGTGTGCCCCTTCTCAGCCTGCATTAAAAACGCCCATGACTGACTGGGTCTCACTTTGCTGCCTTATATGCAAATAAGCAACATCATCTTCCTAAAACATGGCACAAGCTTTCATTTGAAGATGAACAGCTTGGCTTTGTAACCTTTGAATCTCTGTGTGGCTCAAACACTACTGTCAGCTTCTGAGGTGGAGTGTTTTTTTGCCGGTTATTCACTGCGTGAATTGACACTTTGAAGCAACACACATTAAATATCAGTGTAACAACTCTGACCATTCCACCTCAGACACACTGCTTTCAGTCCCTCAGCATTTGCAACTGCCTTGTTGCCCTGCTGCATGTTGCCCATGTCCAATTGTTTACATGGTTACTGCTGGGGTTCTAGTATTGTCTGCCCTACTTTCTACTGTGAGTTTCTTATTGATAATCCCACCTACATGATTTCATTTCACCATAAATTTAGTTTCCAAAGTGAAGAGTTGAAGCTGTCCTGTGATTTGTTATTTGACCTTGGAGCAACGGAGAAAGAGGGAGGTATCACACGAGACATTCTCTCCTGCTGGTGATGCATTCTGATATAGTCCAGACATTAAAACTAGACTGAAAGGTATTAGTTGTGTAAAACATTGCTTGTTAAATGAGGCATTTTCCTCACATATGAAAAATAATCATCTGTTATGACATAATTGACACCTTTCTCATAGCTGGTGTGGCCTGCCTAATGTGTTAACATGGCCACCGAGAGGTGAATCAACTGTTAATGTGAGCTTGCTTTTCAGACCTTCTATTTATCTGAAAAAAGTGTGATTTGCGTTAGCAGTTTGAAGATCATATCACACTTAATGCACACAAGGAAGTTCTTAGATAAGCCTGGCATATTATGAGGAAATTTGGTGTTTGCAGTGACATTGTTACATTGTGTTACAGTAACAATATGATGATTAAACTTGTTAAATATGATTGTTAAACTTTTCTCTGTTACATCTAAATGTGTTTTGTGAGTTCAGATAGACCTTGGACATTTGATTATCAAAATCTAATGAGGTCCTTCTTGAGTCCAGTGTTTACCAAATAAGAAAAAAAAACTTAAGGTTTCTGAGATATTACATCCATAAGAATGAGCAGATATAATGTGAAATTAAATTTTACCATTGACCTGTGGGGAAATATGCCTTTGAGCAAGGAAATCATTTGTTCTAACCGATATTATACTGTGCCTCCAGCTCATCAGAGATTAATGAGTAACTGCAAAGAAAGATCTGATTAAGGGAAATACGTGGACTGTTCACGTTAAAGGGAACACACCAGCATGGACTATGTGACTTGCATACACATGTGGATTTTTCATATCCCCTTACATGGTCCTGGTGAAAAGTGGCCCTTTATAGCAGAACGTCACCATCACAGTAGTCAGAGAATTCTGCCAACTATGCACCATCAGATGCCACTTCCTGTCTATAACAGGAATCTCACTATATCTTAAGAATGCAGCCATCAAAATGGGGCACCATAATGAGGTCTTATTTGTGAATCACACTGAAATGATTTGAATTAAAGCAGCAGACTAACAGGAATAGCTGTCCAGTATATACACTGTACCCAGCCGTCCCCCATTCCTTCACGTTTTGGCATTGTACAACACCTATAGAATCATCATATTTACACTGGTCTCACAAGACATGGCCAAAAATCTACCAAAAAAGCATAGTGTAACATTACTTGATTGCTGCATTATGTAACTTTTTGGTCCCCCCCACACTCTTTCACTGCCTCCAGTCCAGCTGGTCTACTTTGACCACACAAAACTTTGCACACACTATAAACCTGTTCCATATTCAACAACACTGAATGTTAGCGCTGAGCCCCCGCTCACTGTTATCCAGTAACAATTGAAATGAAGTTTATTGAAACAAGTGGACTGTATCCTTAGTGTAGACAAAAACAGATGGGCAATGTAACTGTAACTTTCTAAAGGTTGAAATTGCATTGCTGGTCTGAGTGGTTTTATGTGACAGATAAAACTGTTAATTCCTGTAAGATACGGGACTACAATTGTACCAGTAAAAGTCATGTCATTATGTATTTATTTATTTATTTTTATAGACCAGCTTTGTTTTTTATGTCTGCTGTAGTGAAAATGGATGGCACTGTGACAAAGGGTAGTTAATTTCATGTGTCCCTTGTGGGATAGAGAGGAAAATCCTACCTAAAGTTGGGAAAGTAGACAACTGGAAATGCATTGTTCCCTTGCTATAAGAGCCTCTACGCTCTATCTCTTAAAGGTCAGACTAACATTTAAACTTTGCGTTTATCAGAAAGTCTGTTAAAACAGCCAGTTCATGGGTCTTTGTGACTTAATAAACAGATGGGTCTTTTGTCATTTGCAGTGTTTGCGCCCGCTCTCAGGTGCATTTTTCATTTGTATTTTTTTTTCTTTTTCGGGACAGTTCTACATTTTGCTTTAGATTTGTTCGGTGGTTTATAGAAACAGGGTCAGTTTAGATTTGTCCTCCTGACATTTTCCTTTGGTAAAGCTGACGCACAGTTCAAGGCCTGTTTTTTTTTCTCGCATGTATGAGGGTCCCAGAAAACAACCTTATCTCCACTGGGAAAAACATGAGACGCTGCTCCTAAATATAGTCTGTATGCTAGCTGTGGTCTGTGATTTACTCATTAAAATATTCTGTTTTCCTGTCATCAAGCCTTTATCTTTGAAGCCAAGGCCTTTCAGAAGCTCAGCAGTTTGGATGGTTCTTTGTTTGAAAAACTATACAACAGCTTTACAGCAGTAGTTCTGACGCAAATGCCCTGGTAAACAATGGATGTATACAAACGTAAATCTGCATTTTGTTTTCTTTTCTGTATCAGTGCTATAGATGACACATTTAATAGCATCCATTATAATGACAACATATCCTAAAGTCATTCCATTTAAAATCCTTGAGGGGTACTGTGTGTGTTTGTGAAGTACTGTCTTGTGTAATTCCTTGGGGTGTGATCTCCACCTAAAAACAGCCACACATGGATAATACCAGTTTACATTCCAGCTCCCCGTCTGGTATTTACACAACCAAAATATCCTAATCAAGCTGAAGGACGGGAAAGAGCAGTGTGAGCCACAGTGTTCCAGATCTTGACTTCACTAAACTAAACCACTGCACTGTCCCACAAAAACTGAACAGAACTGAAGGTCAGATTCAATGTCTGCACATTGTTTTTGTTCTGTCTCTATAGACTTTAGCCCCATTAAATAGATTCACAATGGGAACATTCACTAGGAGTCTATTTTTTTTTAGTTGTAGGTTCAGAGAGGTTGGATGTTTGGAGATGGTTTTCAACATTGATTCAGCCAAAGAAACTTGGAGTTGTTACAGTTACAGTAGGTCTGCACATTGGGAGGAAAATCTGTAATGTGTGATAACATTGTTCATTCAGTCATGTGATAAACAAATGTTGAAGTGGTCATGTTAACGATACAGTTTGATGTCGTTCTGCTTTAATGGGCAACATGCCAACATGGGTACAGACCTAAACCTACTCTACTAAAAAAAAAAAAAAAAACCTAAAGAATTAAACAGCACATTAAGTTAAATGAAATGCTAATTATAAAGATTAATTTCCAGTGCTTCCTTGCCAATATTTCCTCCTAAACTCAACAAAAATATCTGGAAAACAAATCAATGTAGAAAAAGATTCAATATAAATTATCTTGATTATGCCCTTAGCCAGTTCTCAAGTTATTTTGTATTACTTGTGTTATTACAGTGTCTTTTTTAATGTTTTATCTTTCAGTCACACTCTGATACATGGACTGTTAATGAGCCTAAATGAGGTGTATTGTGCATGTTTATGTCCCGTGACATTGGAAATGTAATTTATTGATTAGGAATAGTTACTTGAGTTATGTCATGATCTTAAATATGTTAACATCAGTATGTGGCCAATCAGTGCAGGTTTTTCAAGATCAGAAATATGATTCCAGTATACATTGTTATGTAGTTATCAGCAGCATTTATCAGGTAATAAAGTCCCTCATTGTTTGTAAGAGACGGGAAGGTTGTTGTTTACCAGCCTTATGAAATAAACTCCGATTGGCCTTGATTAAAAGGTCTCCAGCAGTGCTGTTTCTGCAGGGCAGTTCAGTCTGACCAGACCAATGCTGGATGATTTTCAGTGATGCAGTGGTCGGTCAGCAGCAAACACTTATCTGCATCCTCCCAGTGTAGAAATCACCTAACCTTCTGAATTATTAATGTTGAAGTCCATACTGCACAAGCCCAACCCTCAGATTATGTCCTATTAGTAAATACTGAAAAATGTTATTTGACTTTTAAGGGCCTGAAGATGACAAAAATATAACCTTTAAGATAATGCAATGTGGTCATGTAAAAGAGATGAGATGTACTTAACAGTACTTTACTCCTACATTGGCTCTTTGGAAAGTTGTGTATGAGTTATGTGGCTACTATATATACATAAACACATAAGAGTTTTCTTGGTAGGAGTCACACAGTTTGAGCCACAGTGATCCAGATCTCGTCCTCACTGAGCTAAAACACTACTGTATTTTCCTGTGGACAGTGTGTGAATAACTCACATGTGTGCTGTAACTGCCATGACTCTGTGCTTCCTCAGGTTTGAACATTGCAAACCGACAAAGCAGGAGGAACTGCCAACACCACAGACGCTGCCGCTGCCCTCTGCCTCGCTGGCCGGCCCATCAGACCCCGAACCCAATAGGCCGACACCTGGACCAGGTAAAAAAGACTGGGTCAACGCTGCCGAATTTGTGCCAGGACAGCCTTACTGCGGACGGGGTGAGTATGACAATAATCAGACTCAGTCTATATTCACTTACCCATTCCACATCTACACTGGTCTTTCTGCTTTGATATGTAACTACTCAAATTAGAAATAATTTAACAGTCGAACAGAAGGTCCAATAGATGAAGGCCTGCTCATTAAACCAACACAGTTGTTGCTGAGCATTTGAGAAGTCAAGAAGTTCGACTGAATGCAGGAGAGAGCTAACCGAAGCACTCACCTTTTGTTTTGGCCATTTTATTCTAATATAACCTGGATATCGACCCCATAATGTCAACCGTGTCAGTCGTGCAATGTTTTTGGTATGATGACGATATGACAATCAACAGATCTGTTCGCCTTCTGCTTTTGCTGAGGCAGACTCTACATCAACTCTTAAGATTTTGCTTTCTCCACTGATGCGTCAGGACAACAAGTGACTCGCAACGTGGCTTATGGAATGTGTGGGAAACAAAGTCTACTGAATGCTGACCTATCCAACTTTGGGCTTATTTTAAGACATAAATGAAAGATATGTATGAAAATGACATTAAGAGAAATGAGCAACACGGGCAAGCCAACCAGAGCACCACGTCAAACTTTCAAACATTTTAAAAGATTTTATGCAAGAAAGACAATAATAACCTTGGTCACTCTTTGACAACGACTACACCAACTAAGTGGATGTTATTTGGGGTTTTAATTTTGTACTTACTAGCACTACAGATGCATCATCTTGCCTTCAACCGGGGCAATGAGAGTAAATTCCTCCCAGATGCAAGAAGCCAACTCCTGCTATTTAGCGAACTCCTGGATAATGGCCACACCAGTCTCCTCCAAAAGTGAGGAAAGGCAAACCTTTCCGTCGAACTAAGGCCTCACTCAAATAGCAGTAATTCTACTCCTCGCCAGTGATGTGGGACTAAATCCCGGACCACAATCAGTTCACTCTCCCCTGAATCAAGAATTTTCAAACTCAACATTAGCACAAGCTAACGGAGCTAGAAGGCTACAGCAGCTAGCCAGTCAACTCTTCCCCCCACTTCAAAAAGAGCTGGGGCTAACTACCAACCCAGCTAGCAGGAGACTCATTACTACATGGCTCCACCTGCTTCACCTGCCTCCCCCAGTGTTCAGAGGGCTCTGTGGATTCAACAGAGCCCCAGGCCCCAACGACGTGGTGAGTACAAGAAGCCGTGAGATCCTGAACATAAGCGTAGCCCCCCATTGGCTAGCCACATGGCAGCAGTAATTACAACCACACCAACAGGCGACAGGGATCCAGTAACCAAGCGGCTAGTATGACTAGCAGAACAGCATGCAGAGCGAACATCACCATTACCTGCAAGTCAGCCCCCACTGCCCCCCTGACGTCAATGACTTCCAACTACGGAGGAACAGGCCCCTGCAGCGGCGGTGGCTCGTCTTCAGCCTGGGTCCATGGCAGGTCGGCCTCACACCTCCCTGACAGCAGAGGCACCCAACACTGGAGGAACAAACCCCAGCAGCAGCGGTGGCTCATCTTCAGCCAGGGCCCGCGGCAGGTCAGCCTTCTCCTCATTCTCCAACTCCCCGATGTCTATGGCACCCAACACCACTGTCTCCCCGAGGTAGCTATACAAACTTTATAAACTCGATTATTCCCAAGCATACAGACTGTATAAACTCGACCATTCCCAAGCGAAGTAGGAGTTTGACGAAGGCCTCTTCCCTAGCTTTCCAGCTGACAAGCCTAACAACCCATATTGTTTCAAAGGTAAAACCTAGAAACTCAGTCTTAAAAAAAACATTGTAGAACCAAACTATTTCAGACCCTCAATCAGGCCAGAACAGTCTAGGTCCCCTGCAGCAAACCAAACAGACTATTATGTGGACATTTAAATATTAGAAGAATTGGTAACAAATATGAACAAATTTAACACCTTTTGTGTAACTCTAATAATGTCTGTTTTGGAATTTCAGAATCCTGGTTGAAACACTCATCTGTTGAAACCTTGGCAACCATGCCTGATTACCATGTGTATAGGAAAGATAGGAAAATAGGGAAAGGTGTTCTGCTCTGTCAAGAATACCCTAACCAGTAGATGGCTAGAATGGCCTGAAAACATAACATTTGACAGTGTTTGGGTAGAAATTAATCTCTCAAATGAAATGTCCTTTATTTTAATTTGCATGTATCAACACTGCACTGCCAAAGTAGAGTTCAGTGACCAACTAAAAACCTTGTTAAATTCCTGTGACTCCAACAAGGAGATAATAATACTTGGTGACCTAGATGCTAACTGGGATGACAAAAAGGGCAGCATTACAATCTAGAGCAACAAATAGAGAAACCTACTAGATTAACAAATACTTCTCAGATGAGACTAGACCTGGTGTTTACAAACAAGTCAGACAGAATCCACAGGACTTTTAATTTTCTGACTGGTCTATCAGACCACAATTGGATTCTCTTTTAGAGAAAACTTACTAAACAGAGGTTGGCTAAAACACAAAGTACTCTACCCACCTCCAATGATAATGTTATTCCCAAGAATCCGACCCAGAGTCTCAATGTAGCCTTGAAAATGGTAGACTGGAAAGAAACTCTAACTTAAACTAAAATTGATATCACTTGTGACTCATTCATCTACAAACTCAAAGAGGTAATAGCCTCTTTCACCTATAGAGGGAGGCGCAAGTCAAACAAAGGTGACAGGCTGCCTTGGTTAGACCAACACTGCAGAACTCTAATAAAATCCAGAGATGCACTGCTCTTCCAAAGCTTGAAATCTGGTTTGTCTCAAGACAGGCAAAAGTTCACGCAGGTATGCAACAAAACTACCTAAGCCATAAGAAAGGCCAAGGCAAACTTTTTTATATCTATCATAGAGAATACGAAAGGGAATGGGGAAAAAACATGGCAAATTTTAAACAAACTGTTTGGCAAACATAACAAACATGGAACCAAAGCCATAGAACTTGAACTGGATAATACCCTCGTTAAGGATCCCATAGCAGTGGCAAAGTCTTTTAATAATTACTTTTAAGACAGTCTATCTGAGATCATTAAATGTTTTTAGTCCGTCTACTGCCTTACCTTGTCAAATAAACAATGAAAAACGAATCTTTAACTTAGAAAAAATAACAGAAGCTGAAGTAGTAAAAATCATTAGGGCTCTCAAAGGTTCCAAAGCTAGGGATGGCCATGGTATTGGCTCTACTTTGTTAAAACCTACATGGAAGCGTTAGTACAACCCATCACTTTTATGGTTAATCAGTCAGTCAAAAAGCAGTGCAGTCGTCATGAAAAGTAGCCAGTGTAACACCCATATTTAAGTCTGGGTCCAAAACGAAAGTAGCCAAATATCAACCAATCAGTATCCTACCAATCATCTAAAAGATAGCTGAAGAATGGATTGCTAACCAATTAATTAAACATCTTGATAAAGGCTTTACTGCATTACATCTAATGCAATTTGGATTTCGGGCCAACCACGCCACGGAAATGGCAAACTGCTTTTTTTCTGAAAAAGTCAAGAGTTTACCTAACAAGAATCCATGTTTAGGAGCTGTATTTTTAGATCTCAAGAAAGCTTTTGACACTGTAAACTACCAAGTACTTCTGTCCAAGTTCTGTCACTTCAACTTCTCAGCAGATGCTATGTCTTGGTTTAAGTCATATCTATCAAATAGAATACAATGTGTATCTATAAATGGTGTTAAATCTACTTACCACAGCAACAATGTTGGGGTCCCACAGGGCTCGATCTTAGGACCACTACTGTTTTCATTGTATATTAATGACCTCCCTAAAGTTTGCCATGATTTTAACGTTCAGGTGAACGCAGATGAGGCAGTTATTTTTATACACGGTAAGAATTGCACAACAATAGCACTCAAGCTCACAAATGGATTGACCAAGTTACAACAATGGTTAAATAACTCATCTCTCATGCTCAATACAAAGAAAACCGTTTGTATGATGTTCTCCAAGCGACCAACCAAGTACAACAGATCCTATGTATTTCTCAACAGTGAAGAACTGGAGCTGATACAACATTTTAAGTACCTTGGAGTCGTATTGGACTCCACTTTGACTTTTAAAAAACACATTAAGAAGATATCCAACACTATCAAGCTCAGTTTACTGAACTTCAAACATATCAGGCCCTTCATTACAACTGAGGCCACCAAATCATACCTTCACTGTATGATTCTATCACACATAGACTACTGCACCACTGTTTGGTCATTTGTAGCTTCTTCAGTACTAAAACCCCTTGAACAGCTCTACAAAAAAGCTATCAAGGTGTTTGATAGAAAACTCCAGTTGTATCACCACTATGTAATTTTAGAGAAGTATCATTTCCTCAGCTTTGAGAACTTCAGATCATTCAAAAGCATATGTCTTATTTATAAAACACGACACGGATTAGCTCCACCTCCTCTAGGAGATTTTATCAGACAGAAAAACAACCAGCTCAGTACTTGATCAGCCACTAGGGGGGACTGCGAGGTACTAACAAAAAAACATCCTTTGCACAAAATACTTTATCATATAAAGGCTGCACCAGCTGGAACACCATCCCAGTGGATATCAGGGAGAGCCCCACGTATGCTGCTTTGAAAAGCCAGAGTAAAGTATGGCTAAGAAACAACCAAACATGTGAACACTAGCACTTTAAAGGGACAGCTGAATGTTTATTTTAGTCCTTGACATGTGGGCACAAATGTCATTTTATACTATATTGTAGTGTATTGACCTGCACTCTTTTGTAATGTATTACAGTCTTTTGTAATGTATTACAGTATTGTTCTGTACTGCACTTATTCCACTGTATTGCTTTGTATTGCACAGATCACTGTTATTTATTAAGTGGGGACTGTGGATGAAAATTAGCAGTGACGCTAACTCCGGCATATTTACATGTCTATACTGAAATGGAATGTATAAATGTGTTCATTAATGTGCATTGTACCGCCTAAATAAAGATATATATA
>JAPQRP010000005.1:10742987-10754207 GCA_037367295.1 Apogon hyalosoma
GGGTGAAGCAGACATTTGACTGAAAGCTGACAGATTTAAGTTCACATTAAAAAAAGGTTTGTATAAATATGGAGTGTATGGATTTGCAAACACTGATGATAAAAAGGAACTGAAACCCAACTGTGTGAAACAGAAAAGTGTTTGCCCCATGAGAAGATGATCAAGATTGGATCAGCTCCCACAAATGTCTGTCTGCTCAGTGGTTTTGCTTGTTTTGTGTCTGAATGGCCGAACTTTGTGACTGTTTTTATTTATAATTTCCTTGACAGTCAGTAACCTGTTTATTATTAGAGTAATATGCTCCATGTTTTTAATGAAAATATATGGATAATTTGTCAATAAAACAAAGCTCATGATGACATTCTATTGCTTAGTTTGAATTCTATAAAGGTAGGTTGTGACGTAATGATCGTGGGAAAACTGTGGCGAGATCATTTGAGGACCACTACGCCAGATGATGCACCACTGCAGATGAGCAAGATTACTCTGTTTTAACAGACTGAACCAAAATGAAAAGGAAGAGGTTCTGCAACTGTGATGCACAGGGCGGGTAAGTATGTCCCAGAACAAACTGTGGGACTGAAGTTGCAAATTGATGACCTTTCATCCTCAGATTGTCTGCACATTTTGAAAAAAGAAACAGCAAACTTTCACTACTATGTAAAAGTAGGGAACAGTAGACCATCAGGATGAATCCAGCCTGTCCTGGAGTCATTGTCTACATGCATGTCTCTTATTAAGAGCGTTACCGTCCATCTGTGAGGACCTGCTACAGATCAACAGAGTGAGCACAGACCACCCACCTCTGAAGCCTTCACTCCTGTACGGAGCCCAGACCATGACATCACTGTCACAGCAAGTCAGCCCTCTGCAACAATCTGCATGACGAACCAGCTGAAGGAGTGTGAAGATCCAGAGTCCCAGCTCTTCATGGAGGTATAATGCTTGGCTAAAGGCTATCCCCAGCAGATGCGCTCTTCTGTCTGTCCACCTGGCTAGTGTAAGATGGGCCGGGACAGAGCACCTAACCTGGAATGAAGACATTCTGAGTCTTTGATTTGGTTCAAACATGGATACGCAGTATTGTGGACCTAACCAGGCTAACTTGTCACTGAGTTGTCGAAGAAACCTCACTGTTTACGAAGCCAGGTGGTCACTAAGCCCTGCTGAAGCCTCTGTAGGACTCAAGCCTGTTCTCCATCCCACCATATGACAGGAGGAACAGCTTCTCTCTCCAACCTCACTCAGCCCACAGATTGCGTAAACCCAGTCTAAGCTTCTTGATTGCTGTCCATAGGAGAGGAAGTTGGTTTTTAGTGTATATGAAATTATAAAGATTCCATTCCTGTTCTTTGTTTCCGATGTAACTATGTGTTTCCTGCCTGCAGCTGAGCCGGTGAAGGGGGAGAGCTCGGTGCCTCTTATCGAAGAGTTTGACAACGACACAGCAGTGGAAAACAAAGAGTTAAGGAAGCAGCTTTGTCCGTATGCCGCTGTCGGAGAGTGCCGCTACGGACTCAACTGTGCCTATCTCCATGGTGACGTGTGCGACATGTGTGGCCTCCAGGTGCTGCATCCAACCGACAACACACAGCGCTCAGAACACACAAAGGTAAAAGCCTCTCTAAACTGGGCTAAACTGAAACAGGCCTGGTGCTCTGCTGTTTTTACATACAGTAATGACAACTAAAGCTCCAAGCAGTGAAGATCAGGCCCTCAAACCTCCACACCGTCTGAGGCTGAGGGATTCTAGACTTGTTCAGGTCTAAGAACAACCACTAGTTAGGCATCATCTCATGACAAAACCTCAAAATCCGCTGGATCACACCAGCAGCACAGTTCAACAGTACAAAAAAAATCACCGTTTGACAATGTTTCATTGCGGAGGTCTTCAAAAGCCTAAAAAACTTGGCTGCAACTCACAAACAGGGATAACACTTGGCAAACACTTGCAAGAATTGGCTACTCATACTGAAATAGAGTGACCCTTTTGTGTGTAGAATACAAGTCCTGGATGATTTTGTACGTGGGCACATGCAGCTGAAATCTCATGCAGGTTTAGATTTAATTTCTTTTTACTCTGTAAGATGCACTACTAAGCTCCTTCTGTTAAAATATTGAAATTCTCTGCATCACCATGGCAACAGTGTTCAACAAAAATGCTTTATTTTGATCCGTTTTCCTTGGGATGTAGATGACGTTAATTAAATTTGAAGTTTCTTTATTTAATTTTCTAGAGGACATTATGAAGCCACTTTTTCATATTTCTACTTTTTCAGCGTATCCAAAAAAGAAGAGATGCTCTGTCAATAAATATGTTTAGAGGTACAGTGGTGATGATGATAATCCTGTGTGTGTGTTCGTAGGCGTGCATCGAGGCCCATGAGAAGGACATGGAGATTTCATTTGCCATCCAACGCAGCAAAGATATGATGTGTGGTGTGTGTATGGAGGTGGTGTTCGAGAAGGCCAATCCAAGCGAGCGCCGGTTTGGCATCCTGTCCAACTGCAGCCACTGCTACTGTCTAAAGTGCATCCGCAAGTGGAGGAGTGCCAAACAGTTTGAGAGCAAAATCATCAAGTGAGTCACACAGCTCTGAATGTCACGTCAGAGTTTGAGCTGCCTCTTTTTCTTTAGAGACACTGTGCTTCTTGTATTCCAGAAAACTGTAGGTTCAGAGAAAAAGACGTACAAGTATTCACTAATCTATGAGTCTGTCCTGATTGATAAGTGTAATGGAGGATAAATATTGGTGAAGTTACGAGAACATACAACTAGGAAAATGTTTTCATTCCTTCTTTCTTTGTTTTTATTCTTTATTATTATGCAGTGTGATTCCTTATTGTCCTCACTTTCTCTGATGTGTTGATTTGTATAAATGCTAAACTTTTAGCTGTCATATATAAATAAAGTGAAATCAGTCTTTTAAGAAAACACTAAAGGAAAAAGAGAACATCATATTAAATAAGCAATGACAATGGGAATATGCAATGAACAAGGTATTACTGAATAATTTTTGGTTTTGAAAGTTTGCTGTCATTTTGTAGAGGAGTCATTTGATTTGGATTTTGTTATCATCAGCAAGATGAAGATATGACAGAGAAAACTATAAACACCGAAACAGATAATTTCACAGAGAAACCTGCTGGAATCCCTGCACTTGTTTTATTTTAATGTCTCAGATCATTTCTCATAGACTACGTTCAGACTGCAGGCAAATGTGACCCAAATCAGATTTTTTTTTGCCCATATGCGACCTGTATCAGATCTGTTAAAGACGGTTTCAACAGCACAAATCTATTTTTTTTTTTTTTCTTCAAATCTGACCCAGGCCACTTTCATATGTGGTCCTAAATCTGATATGTGTCTGATATTTTGCAATGCGACTTCAGTCTGAATTGCTAGGTTGCATTTATTTGACCTTTACATCATTGAAATGTGACAAATGTCACAATTCTGCGTCCCAGGAGGAGAAGTGGCGGGAAAAACATACATACTTCTGTAAACATATTGCATGCCTGCATGGTCATGTATTACACCAGGACCTCTTTGTGCATGCGGGTCACTTCAGGGTCGCATTCAGTTCATACTCGAAACTGATAGAAGTCGCATTTAATGTGTAATATGAATGAGCACTCAAAAAAATCAGATTTCACCAAAAATCTGAATTGTCCATTAAGACCTGCTGTCTGAACACACTCTTACTGTCCTGTAGATCTATTAGATACGTTTCCTGCAAGTTAAAGATGTGCAATGAAAACACAATGAGTAAACAGCAGAGCCTTTTCCACCAAATCCAAATGTTATCATTTTCTATAAGTTGTCAATTCACTGATGGTTGTGTGTCTGAGTCGTTTTTAATCAACTATATTTGCAGAATTAGTTGTGACATTCTTACACTTGGGTATGAGTCTTTTGTACGTGATGACGTTCTTGAATTTCTGAGGATGCTGAGCATATTTTTCTTTCTCCAGAGGCCTCATGTGAATATCAGTCTATTCTTTTCCTCACTGAAGTCCATTTTTCTCCTTCTGAAATTAGTTTATGGTGATTTTTGAGCAGCAGACATGAGAAATATGTACACTTTGGTAAACGGAGTGTGTTCTTATTACAGTGACAATATCACAGCGGCTGTATGAAAGCCAACAGAGCTGATGACTTGAGTAATATTCTCATCATGTTAACTGTAACGCCTCCTGATTATGTGCGTGTTTTCTCTTCCCGTCACATCCTGTTTGTTTGCAGGTCTTGCCCAGAGTGTCGAATCACATCTAACTTCGTCATCCCAAGCGAGTACTGGGTTGAAGATAAAGATGACAAACAGAAACTCATTCAGAAATACAAGGACGGCATGGGGTACAAAAATAATCTCACACACACACACTGCACAAACCAAGAGGAAGCATATCCCAACTGCACTCAGTTTGGATCAGACAATGTCTGCGGTGGTCCTAATACTATTCTTTTTTGTTTTTTGGGGGTTTTTTTTAACCAAAGTTAAGATATTTTTCTCTAAGGTGTTTTCAGTTTTACTTGAATCTGGTCCATTTTTCCTCTAAAGTAGTGATTCTCAACTGGTGGATTGCGACCCAAAAGTGGGTCACAAACCCATTTTTAGTGGGTCATGGGCCTTTGTCTGGGCAAAAAGTAATATTAAGAAACAAATCCTGTGTTTTACTTTTTATGAAACTGAGCGCCACCCATTCACACTCCCCAACAGTAGGCAGCAGTAATGCACTGTATTGCTAATTAACACCAGACATTTCATAGCACAAAAGAAGACTGAATTCACTGTTAATTTTTACCCCTTAGCCAATTTCTGGCAGAAGGAGCATTGTAATCGTTTTGTTGTCTGTCTGTTCGTCTGTCCATTCAACAGTGTAATTGTGTTATCTTAAGAATGCATTGGCATATCTGCACCAAATGTATACTAAAGATGCATCTTGGCATGGAGCAGAAGCCTATTGGAAATAGGGTTCTTTGACCTACTTTTTCTAGGTCCACTGGCCTTCTGCAGTTATAGTATCTGAGTACTTTCAAATATAAATATGTATGTAATAAGTTTTACACAAAGACAGTCTAAGCTAAATTACAGGTCAGTAGCTTTCAGCAGAATCTCACACTATATTTGGCTGAGCGGTATTAAAAGTGTGCAGCACGTTTAACTGAGTGCACATTTTTGGTTTTGGTTAAAATGCACCTAATTTAGTATTAAAGGGAATATATTCCATATTCAGCATCACCACGTGCTGGTCATTTTGGTTTATCATTAAACTTGTCTTCTGTTTTGACATACTGTGATCTCAGATTCAAAACATACCATCTTTTTATTAAATACATTTCAGAAAACTGTTATTATTTTGAGTCGTGGCTTGTCATTGAGGGGTGATAATGGGTCCTGAAACCAGACCAGTTGAGAACCACTGCTCCAAATCTTTATGAAACAGTTGACTGGCTGTATTTCAAGAAACAGACCATTTCCCTGTAGGCTGGACCAGGCTGACTTGGAACAGAGATGCAGGTGGATGTGATCCAAATCATCACAGGAGTGGGACGGTTGATCTGTGGGAGTGGGTGGGAATGGTCAGAAACTGTGTAAGAGCAGGTGGATGTTGGATTAAATCCACTCCAATCAGAGTTCCACTGAGAAGCATCCTCTACCCAGTGATCATTCGTTTGTACCGTGCTCTGTGGACAGAAGGTCTGAGTGGGATTTCCCCTGATTTGTCTTGTGCAGGACTAAACCATGTCGATACTTTGACGAGGGCCGCGGTACGTGCCCTTTCGGCTCAAACTGCTTCTATAAGCATGCCTTTCCTGACGGCCGACTGGAGGAAGCTCAGCCCCAGAGGAGGCAGACAGGATCCAACAGCAGGAATAGGGTAAAGGTCCCTGCATTGTACCAGCACATTCTCTAAACAACCTCCTATAATGTATGAGTGGCAGCATCCGCACTGTTTAGACTGTGAGGATCACAACAGTTCTAATCAATTTCAAAACATTTTAGAGAAGCAAAGCAGCTTCACATATGTCAGCATTCACTAGATTTAATGCACATCCTCCGGTGTGGCGCCCTCTGCTGGATGTGGGATGTAGAATCGTGAAACATCCTTCACCCGTCACACAAGAAATCATCAGTTAGGACTTGAGGTTTTTAATCGAACTCTTCTAATCATCTGAGCTCTGACTGAAACATTTACTAAAACAATTAATTCAGTTCTCAGTATCTGAAGGACAGAGAAACATGGAATTCAAACCGTTTGAGAGCTTAAACATTTGTATTGTTGTTTCATTAATGTTCATTCTTCATAAAAAAAGAAGTGGTCCATGTGTGACCCAGATAAGCCTTGTGTTTATAACGGCTTCTGTAGTTTCAATTTTGTCATTGTAACTGTAGCAGGAATAGAGGGAAACCATGACTGAAATGTTAATCATTTCTTATCTGATGTCGTATCAAACGTGACTCAATATTCTGTCGTATGTTTTAAATAAATACGTTTGTTCTTTCTCATAAGTGGACTGACCATCTGAAACTGGGTTATAGTTAATGAACACTAAGACTAGAGTGAGAGAAGCATCCAAATCAGACAAAAACTATATTCAACAATGCAATACCAACTAAAATGAAAGGGATTTTGCAGGTATACAGAGCTTGGTTTTGGGTTTATGTCACTCTTTATGGTTCGGGGCTGCATTCATTCGCATTCATTTTTTGTGCGTAGAACTCGAGGCGGACGCCGCTGTGGGACATCCTGGACGAGCGGGAAAGCACCGACTCCTTTGACAACGAGGACGAGGAGATGGTGACGTTTGAGCTGAGCGAGATGCTACTCATGCTGCTCGCCGCCGGAACCGACGACGAGGTGACAGACTCAGAGGACGAGTGGGACTTGTTTCACGAGGAGCTGGACGATTTCTATGAGATTTACCTATAGCAGCCCCGCCCCCACTAACACGCCCCTTCCCCCATGTATACTATAGACACTAGAATGGACTGTGTTGTGTGAGTGATGGACAGTAGCTTCCCCTCACCTTCTGTATTATTGTGGCAGTGCCTTTAAGCAGGCCATTAATAAATGAACTTAATAAAGGTAAATTAAAAAAAAAAAAGAACAAAAAAAAATCCCAACAAGTCCGTGCGCTCGTGCTAAACATTTTCTAGACATCTATCCTCGTGAGTCTATCTTTGTGCGATCATGTGGAAAGAAAAAGTAACAAAATGACAAAAATAAACTCAATATAAGATTTAAAGAAAATTATAACTTACTTAAAATATTGCTAATAAACCTTGTCAAGTTTCTTTGTGGGTGTGGGTTTAACTTGTTTCTCATCCTCCCAGGTGTTTGTACATATTTCTCAGACTCAAAGAATGCACTCAGACTTACCCAGCACCGTTTACTGTAATCGTGATGGGCATGTTGTAAGATTTTACATAACGGTTTTTGAAGGCCGGAACTTCTTCTTTATTTAGTTTTTTCTTTATTAAAGCTGCTGATAGCCAATATATTGTGCCGATGTTTAATAAATTTACCATAATAATCACTTTCACATTGTACTGAAAAATATTTCCTGTTTTTCCAAGGTTCTCTCCAGCTCGTATTGATGTCATTTAAAACATGTTAAAAACGAAAACTGTCTAAAATCTAAAAACCAGCACTGAGCTGCTCATAAAAGCAAGAAATAGGTACAGATTAACTTTTCAGGAACCACATTCCCATAAAATCATCATTCATATGTATGTGTATGTATGTATGTATATATATATATATATATACACACACACAAAATATAATATACATACTTGAAACCAGCTTTTTAAAATGCTGCAGAAAAGTACATATGAATTCTGTGGCCAAATTTAACTAATTACTGCGTAAACTAGTACATATAGAAGAAAAGGAGCATTATTTTGGCTTTAAACTGCATGTTTACCACTTCATAATTTATTCAACAAGGGCTTTAATTCTTCTTTGAAAAAGTCAAACCAAGTGAGTGTTTGGTGATTTTTTTGTTTTTTTTTTTTGTTTTTTTTTGTTTTGTCATTCCCATAAACATTCTTTGATGCAATTCTTCAAAAAGTGTGAGAGACATGGTTAAAGAAACACTGGTAATCCCTGTTTCCAAATGTAATGAACATCTAAATGAAACTGCATTGTCAAATGTGATTTTTTTTTTTTTAAGTAGTTATAAGTGATTGAGCTGAAATGTCTTGTGTTTCACCAGCCGCTTTAGCAGTTTAATCATTTAATAAGTTTACCGAGGCATTTCTTTTTTTTTATCCCAAAATGTAGATTTCTTTCCTTTTTAACATGGATAAACAGTAACATACTAATGTGATTTCTTATTGTCATGAAGTTTAACTTTTATTTTGTAAAATCAAATTTGATCCCAGAATGTAACAAAAGGTGTTTATATGATTTTATTTAATTTTTTTCATTTGAAGAAATACACAATACAGTTTTTGTGTGTTCCGCTTTAGAAACAGCTACTGCTTGTCTTGTAAAAGTATATCCTCCAAAGACAAACAGGAGGTGAAGGTTGACTGACCACTTTTTTTCCCTCATATTTGATTCTTCAAATTGGCGTATTATAAATGTGTTGTGTATGAGAAACCTGTTACATTAGCGGAACCAAATGTATTAGTTTGTTATTCAGGCTTTGTATTGCGAACTGCGCTGTTAGAAACATGCAAGACTTGATGAGCTTGGCTCTGTATTAACTGGGTCAGAGCTGCTTTAGTGATGCACACACCACATCGGTTAAATTAACTACATTTGACGTGATTTGTTTTGACTTTTCCCGCATAAATAACCCCATCTTTGCTCATCATCTGCCCATTGCCACATTCTCTTCGATGCATCTTATGAGCTGCTCACTGCTGTTTTCTCCACCGAGCGAATCGTTACGTCTCTGTCTCAGACTGACATACCATGTACGACAGAAACGTTAGGTAGACGACTATCCTGTAAATGTTTCCCAGCAGCCCCTGAAAAAACCTATGGTTCCCAAAGTCAGCTTCTTGTCCAGAGTCGGAGCTGAGCAGATGTGAGTCTCAGTGTAGATGGACTCCTCATGCACAGACACCTGATGCTCAACCTGTTGAACTCCATTGGAATGCATATGTTTATACTGAAATGTGTGTTTTCTATGTTCCACAGCCATCCATCTTAACTTGAAATTAAAGTTTATTATCAGTATCTGGACCATGTGGTGTCTCATTCTGTTTCTGATCCATCTACAGCCAAAAATATCACCAGCTTTATATTCAGCTGAAACTGTAAAAACCAATGTTTACTGAGGAAAAAGAATCCAACATCTCATAATTATAAGGAAAAGTTAAGTCTGGTTACATGAACTTAATAAAAATGTTGACATAAAACTGAAGATCTTCAATTCAGTAAGAGCAGGTGAGTCTTATTTGTCCAGTTTAATGATCATATTTGATACATGCGTACATTTATTTTGGTTCCGTTTTGTAATCAGAACTTGTAATTTTTTTTCAAATCCTAACCATATCCCCAAAAAGTTTGGACTTTAAGGCAATAAAAAAAATATAATTTTATTTAGTATCACAAAGACAAGATTTCCTGTCCAGCTTAATTGTAAATGTGCACATATGAATATATTTTGACTGTCATACCTGTTGAAACAGATAAAATAAGACCTAAAAGTTTACAGAAAACACAAGTTCTATAAGATTTGGTTTTTAGTCCAATGGGTCTGATGGATTATTGGTATCAGTTGTCATCTGTTCTTAAAACAATTTTTCAAGAATCTTCTCCAAAAGCGTCCGTCAGAATGAGTTGATATTTGTTGTGGAACATCTTTGTTCAAGGTTGTTCAAAGAATTGGGAAATACTGATTTTTGTTTTTTTGTATGAATTTTTGAAATGTTAAAAATCCCCATTGGTTTATAATGGGACACATTTCAAAGTATAATTTCAAAACAGTTGAAGATATTGTTATAATTACATTGGCAATTGGTAGGAAGTCACATAGGCTTTCATTTGGTGCCATGACCTTTGACCTTGAGTGACCTTGAAAGGTCAAACGAACGTCATCGTCTTTAAGTATCCAGTTGGACTACATGACCCTTGGTGCTGTTATTAGTTGAGTTAAAGAGCTCATGCGCAGTAAAAGGAGCAGCCCCCGGTGGCTTTGTGAGTAAATGAAGGATGGTTGGTCTCCACTTTGTACCAAACTTGGTGAGAAAATTATCATTCAAAGTAAAACTACGAAGAATTTGTGTCTTTCAGCATCTCTGGTTAACACTGAGTAAAGCTGGAAAACTCTTGTCCCCTACAGAGGACAAACATGCATTCCTGGGGCTCAAGAAAATAAATATAAACAAATAACACTATTTCCAACAGAGTTGTCTGTACTTTACTTAAGTTTTCATTTTTCTGGCAACTTTTTCCTCCTTTCACTTTGGTCTCTTTAAATACATGTAAAGTCCTTTTAAATGAACAGGAAAAGGGTCAGTCTGGATGTAGATGCTTTTTAACAGACTGAATTGGGTTCTGCTTTGAGATGCTTTTAAGGAACGTTGTTTTTTTTACCTTTTAAATTATTGGTGCTTTGTTTCCACCTGAGACAGAGGAAAGTGAAAGGTTTGGCCTTTTTCCATAAAATAATTGTCCTAATTGGAAACAGTGTAGTGCAACAGTTTTTTCCAGATTATTTACTTGTTGAATGTCCTTCCTTTTGTCCTTTCATTTGGGTCATTTTGGTCTAAATACAGTTAAAATGAATGGGGAAATGATAAATCTGGATGAAGGCTAGATGTGTTTCTAACTGACTGAATCGTTTTGTTAGATTTTTTCTGATTCTTTCTTCATGGGAGTCCTTTTTTCCTTTCATAGTGGTCATTTTGGTCTATAAATACATTAATGTCATTTTAAATGAATGGGAAACAAATCTGGCTGTTTTCTAACTTTGTAACTGTGCAGTTTCTGTCTTTCAACATCTACATTTAACACTGAGACTGATGGAGTTTCAGATGACCTCTGCGTAAAGGGCCTGGGAACGGATGAGTGATGTCCAAAGTGGACCAGAACTGAGACCAGAACTGAGACCAGTACAGAGACCAGAACTGAGACCAGTACTGAGACCAGAACTGAGACCAGAACTGAGACCAGTACAGAGACCAGTACAGAGACCAGAACTGAGACCAGAACTGAGACCAGAACTGAGACCAGAACTGAGACCAGTACAGAGAC
>JAPQRP010000005.1:10784091-10795994 GCA_037367295.1 Apogon hyalosoma
CTATCAATCCATGTAAATAATTGGTGTAAAATACAGTTTGTCATCTTTTCATGGTTATCAGATATGACCCATTTGGATGTTCATAGGCTCCATAGTCACAGTGGAAACACTGTCATCTTCTACAACATTGATTCACCAGTAACACCCATGGAGTTGGATCAATGACAGTGGACGGACACACTTGTTCAGTTATTGATATCTTTGTAGAAAAAGTCCCTTTTTCTTCAGTTTTCAGTCTTTTTGATATATCAATCAATTTTTATGAGCTTTTATGAACATCTACATGATCAGTAAATTGAATATGGGAAAATACCTTATTTTATTGAAAAATGCAAAATACAGAGGATACTATTGTAATAATTGGTAATAAATCACTTTAGAAAGGTTAAATAATGAGAAAAATTCATTTGGGAACTGCCACAAATGTTTTATGTTCACTTATTGATATCTTTTACTGAAAAAGTTGCATTTTTCTTAAGTTATCTCTGTTTTTGATATAATGACCCTCAAATATAATCTCAGTATGATGATTAAAGTACATGATCAGTGAATTAAATATAGGAAAATACTTGATTTTCACTAAAAAATTGTAAAACAGGGAGGATAATATTATAATAAATAAAATAAAAAAAACCTTCAGAAAGGTTAAACAGAGAGAAAAACTAATTAGGGAACTGCCACAAAAGTAGCACTGGGTCTTCATGGGTTAAAAAAAAAAAAAGAATCTGAAGTCTTCTACACACACTTTCACCACCACGTTTGATATTCTGTACCTGGAGGCGGAGGACGACAAATATCCAGAGATTTCCCCTGACGTGTGCAGTCATTGCCACATTGCGGGAAACTAGGTTTGATCTGCGGTGAAAAGTCAAGTAACGCTGAGTCAAATACTGTATTTTAAAGAAGAATGAAGACGCAGCTGGTTGAAAAAAACAAAGATTTACCTCAGCGTAAAAGCGGCAGCAGGGTTTGGGCCAGTCATCCAGGTTAAATGTTACATTGAGTATCTCCTGGTCGACCTGAAAAGGGGAGTCAAGATTGTCATAATGATCTGTATTAACATTTCAGGGCTGAACAGAAAGAAAAGGCTGTTAAAAAAAAAAAAACCTCAGCACATCAGGACCTGGTGGGAGTTTCAAAGGGGAGCGTGATGAGTTGAGCCTCTGAGATAAAACTTTGGTCACCCTCGCTTTGTTTTCATCATTTTTCACATCCAAATAACAAACTAGAGGAGGAAGTGCTCGTATCTCCTGACACCTCTTCACAGCACAGTGGGAATTCACCTTCGAGAGATGCGTGGGATGATGTATGAGACATAAAATGTACTTGGGTTACAAACATTCAGGTGGTTTGAAGCAGCTTTTTCTGCAATCAGCAGAAAAAATACTGCACCGAAAGGCGAACGGGTGGGTTTGAAGTACTGACAAAACTGGGCTAAAAAACTAGGTTAAAGCACCAAATGCAGGATGTTATAATGAGCACCTGTTTTAATGTTCTGGGTCAGCTCATTGAACAGGAAAAAAACACTGATGCTCTGAAACAAAGTCCACTTAACCCTTTCATACATGGCGTTACTGCAGCGGACAGTTACTCAGTCTTTATTTGCAGTAATGACTCCAACTCTTAATTGTTGTTCCACTGTGTTTTCTACTTTCTACTGACACTTGAATTTCTCCACTGTGGGATAAATAAAGTCTTATCTTATCCTGATATATTGTTTAATGAATCCAAAGTGTGCTTACAAAAAATTCCATCATAATCTACACTTTAAGGAATAGTTTATTCACATTTTAATCCTTATGGTTTTTGTCTTTTTGTCTCAGTGACTGAAGTTTCTCAGAATATAATCACTGATTCATGACATTCACCACAGTTACATTTTATGTAGAAATAATACAAAAAAAATCTTTGCGGAAAGAGCTATATGGATGTGTTTACGCTTAAAAAATGCTGACGTATGGCATCCACTACAGTGAGCAGGTTTCTCCAAGTTCAGTTTAAGAGTTTTAAGACCTTTTTAAGACTACTTAAAACAGAATTTAATACCCTTTTCACGGTCATACTGGCAAAAATTTAGGAAAATGTATTTATTTACACCAACGCCTTGATTCCCACCATTCAGTCATTTCTCACCGGGGGCTACAAAGTTAGCGATAATTGGTTCCTAATTTCAGTATAAATTGTCAGGTTGGAACGGATGGAACTGAGTCGACTAATGTTACTTTCTTTGCAGTTTGAACATTTAACAGACACATTTAAACATAATTCAGCGAACAAGTTTCTGGCAACATAACTTAAAACCTACCATATCAAATTTAATACTTTTTAAAGACTTTTTTAAAGTATTAATGCAGATTTGTAACTTCAAGACTTTTAAGATTTTTAAGACCCTGTGGGAACCCTGTATTATGCTAATGAAATAAGATATTGAAGAAATCCAATTGGATATGTTTTATGTACCACTAGTTAATTAAGAATTCATGCATGAAAGGGTTAAAATACAAAGGCTTTTGAAGGTACATTTGACCATGAGATGAGATGAGATGAGAGGAGATAAGATATAAGATAAGATAAGATAAGATAAGATAAGATAAGATAAGATAAGATAAGACAAGATAAGGTTTTATTGATTGTACCATGGGGGAATTGCAGTGTTAGCAGCAGCAAAAATATAAAAACAAAGTGCAAAAAGACAGGCAGAAACATTCAAGAGTGACCAGGAAATCTAAAAGAGAATCTTCTATTTATATTAATCCTTTTTTTTGTGTATATACACACTATGATTATTTATATATTTGGTTACAATCATAATGGATTAGATTTATATAGCGCTTTTCTATGAATTCATACTCAAAACGTGTACAGTGGATCCATTATTCAGTCACTCACACATTCTCACTCTGGTGGTGGTAAACTACATATGTATCCACAGCTGCTCTGGGCAGACTGACAGAAGCGTGGCTGCCAGTTCGCGCCTACAGCCCCTCCGACCACCACCAAACATTCATACGCATCCATACACCAGTGTGAGTGACACTGGAGGCAAGGAGGGTGAAATGTCTCGAACAAGGACTCAACAGCACATGACTGGGACAGAGGGGGATTCGAACCACCAACCCTTCGGTTATTGGACGACCCGCTCTACCACCTGAGTCACGACCGCCCAAGACCTTGAGAATCTAAAAGAGAATGTTCTATTTATGTTGACATTTTTGTGTCTATACACATCATGATTATTATTATTTACATGTTTGGTTGCACATGACGTTGATACTGATGTGATATGGGGGGTTACTGTGAACTGTTGTATAGTCTGAATACAGCGATACTTCTACTTCCAAAAATGCCTATCTACTGTATTACAGACAGATCTATACTAACCCAAGACTGGAATGGATGTAGGTAACTGAGGTGTTAGCGCGACGCGGCCTTACCTTTGACACGAATTTGGGTTTGGAGTTGGAGGAGCAGCGGCAGATAACGGTGTACTGTTCACTGAGTCTGTCTGGACTGAAGCTGACGGTCAGCGCAGAGCGTCCAGACTGAGTCAGGTTGATGTTAGGCTGCCACAGACTTCCTACAGCACCGTAATAAAGCAACATGTTCAGAATGGCATCTACTGGAGGATTCACAGACCCATGTTGCACTCAACAATATCCAAGACTCACCGCTCTCGATGCAGAACTTGGTCATGCGCATCATAGGATCTTGACATTCTAAATAAACCAGGAGCATTTTTTCATTTCATTATCAAAGTAAAGGCAAAACAAAGCACAGTGTAATGCCTGGAGACAGAACGTGCAACTCTTATTGCAAATAAGCGCACGTTCGGACTCGGGTTCGGACTCACCGGGGACGGTCACATCCTTGCTGATGTCGTATACGCTGTGGTGGGGCTGTGGTTTGGGGATGTTGAAGACAGATACCTGGTAGCTCTGGCCAGGCTGGACCACCACCATGTCTGCTGAGAACGACCACTGGAAAATCACACAAAATCCAACACAACGCTGCTCATTAGTCTGGACAACACAAATAAATACACAACAGTTGTCTACTGGATCTGTGGGAGAAACACTCTGCTGTGATTGTGTGTTGAAAACTAAGGCTGGAATATTTGCAAACTGGAAAATTAACACTCGAGTCGAAATTATGGTTGATGAAAATTTTAAAATGATCGGAAAAAGGTAGGAAATCACACACAAATGATGTCAAAATAAAAATGTTTTACATGTACAAAGGGTAGTAATAAGCTATAGCTTTAGCCTACACTTTTTCAGTCCATATTGTTTGCTTTTCTATGTAATTTAATGTCTCGTTGGTTTTACTGATTACTCTTTGTGTTAATTCTGTAAAAAAAAACAAAACAAAACATATATTTAAAACTCACAAAGGGTAAATTTGTGCAACATAACCTCATGACCTATTGAGTCGACTATAACTACTGTCTACTGAACATTAACGTCACTTTTCATTCTTCTCATAATCCTTCCATCACGTTCCTTGTTTATTTGCAAGCCGACAGAAACACATGACGCTGATATTTGAACACAACGTCTTTCATTTGTGTGAAGAACTTACCTTTTGTCCCCTTGGATTTCTCATGGGGAGTCTTTCTTTGAAGGAGTAGCGAACACACAGGTTGTCGTTGGTGGATATCTCCAGAACATGAAGCTCGGTTGCATTCAGGTAACTGATGCTTCCTGAGGAGAAACACAGCAGCACCTTTAACTTCCATGAACCAAAGCTTAAAAACCATCAGAAATCCATTTACCTTATCTTTTGCTAAGCAGGGCTGCATGATTTGGCAAAAAAGTAAATGTGATTTTTAACCCATTTGTTTGTCACTAAGTATCACTTTTAATGATCATCACTTTATTCTCTTTCTCAGTTAAAAATATGCAGATTTGGAACACCTTAACCCATGAAGACCCAAACCTCCACCAAGGATCCACTGATTTAAACTGTTTAATACTTGTTAATCCACTAATCCTATCAATTCATGTAAATAATTGGTGTAAAATACAGTTCAGAGGCTCCGTAGTGAACGTGGAAACACCGTCATCTTCTACAACATTGATTCACCAGTAAAACAAATGTCATTTGATCAGTGACAGTAGGTGGACGCACTGGGTTTATGTTCAGTTAATGATAGATTTAACTGAAAAAAAAAATCACTTTTCCTTGAGTTTTGTCTGTTTCTAATATAATAACCCTCAACTTTAATCTGAGCTTTAATGAACATCTACAAGATCAATACAGTTAATATAGGAAAATACCTGAGTTTCACTGAAAAACCCCAAAATGCAAGGGATAATATAATAATAAATGATGATCAATGACTTGAAAGAAAAGGTAAAAATAAAGAAAAAATAAACTTCAGAACTGCCACAAGAGTAGTATTGGGTCTTTATGGGTTAACATCAGAAATAAAATCATCAAGTCATTTAAAAGTTTTTAATACCAAGGCTCAAACAAATCTAATATGACCTTGCATTAACTTCTTAATGACCATTTGTGTTTTCTTAACTTGCACTAATGTTTGCCTATTTCCATATCTATGTCAATATGGTTAGTACTGTACAAAAGTCTTAGCTTTGTTGTTGTTGCAGGGTTATAATATGTGTGTTCCTTTATTTCTAACATGAAATATGAGCACAGTATTGAAACACACACACAAACTAAACAGCTTCTGCAGGTAAAGTCTGTGTTCAGTGTGATTTCTATTTGGATTCAGTAAATCTTCAACAATCTCAGCTCAACTGTCTGGACATTCTCTTAAACAATCTTGTGTTATATTACACATTACACATATTTTATATTACAGGCTTCACTTTTTTTTTTTTTTTTTACCCTTTTCTATGCCCAGACAATCCCATTGAGCTTCTACAATATTCATATTTTTACTGAACTTCATTTTAGTTTTGTTTACTGTTTACATATTTGCTGTGTGCTCATAGTCTTGCTCAAACATCAAAGCTAATGGCTGGATAAGACGTTTGCACAAATAAGCACATCAGCTACTATAGCTCCGATCTGCGTTGCATATTGCATGTATTGTCCCTGTTAAATAACATCAAAATAAATAAATAAAACCTGAAGCATTTTTCTGTTTTTACACAGTACCTCTCTCTGCTCAATGTCACTCAATCCAAAATCAATCCAGAGTATCACCATACAGACACTGGACCTAAAAACTGGAGCTTTTTGCTGACATTACAATTACAAGTCCATTAATTTTGCAGCTCTAAATAGACTTAAATGTGACCCTTTTGATGGGATTGTTTGACTGGTGTGTGTGTGTGTGATAACCAGAGAATGTGATGCATTAGACCATGGGTGTCAAACATACGGCCCGCGGGCCAAAACTAGCCCACCACAGAGTCCAATCCAGCACGAGAGATGAATTTGTGAAATGCAATAATTACACTGAAGATATTAACGACCATTTTAGTTCAGGTCCCACATTCAGCCCAATTTGATTTCAAATGCATCAGACCAGGAAAATTCTATCATAATAACCTATAAATAATGACAACTACACATTTTTCGCTCTGTTTTTTTCTGAAAAAAAGAAAAGAAAATTACATGAAAATGTTTACATTAACAAACTATCCTTTAACAAAAAATGTGAATAACCTGAGCAGGTATGAACAACCTGAAATGTCTTAAGAGAAATAAGTGCAATTTTGACAATATTCTGCCTGTTTGTGTATTTGTGGATCCACTTAGATCTGTAAGTTGTAATGAACATGCGTAAATGATTCACTGAGACATAATATTGCTAAAAACATTGTTAAAATTGCACTTATTTTTCTTAAGAAATTTCAGGTTGTTCATGTTATTCCCATTTATTTTTGAGGATAGTTTGTGAATGTAAATTTTTCCATCATGTAATTTGACTTTTTCCACTAAAAAAATATAGAGGAACATTTAGAGCTGACATTATTTATAGATTAATATATTATTATTTTACTGGTCTTCCACTTCAGATCATATTGGAAGGATGTGGCCCCTGAACTAAAGTGAGTTCGACACCCCTGCATTAAACTGTCATCAAGGTAGAAAACAGTACAAGCAAGTTTAACATTTACCAGGCCTGGAACCAGCATATCTCCAAAAATACCAAAGCGAAGTAAGTTCTATAAATGACCAAAAAATGCCGGTCTACTGTAGTGGTTTACCTGCTGAAAAACAAGAACAGAACTGAACACAATAACCTGCTGTTTCAGGTCTAGTTTAAACCAGCTCTAAATTTATAGCGTCATGAGATGTCTTTTGTTATGATGTGGCGCTATATAAATAAAATTTGATGGATTTGACCGATTCACCATCAGTCTGAACAGGATTCTGTTCTATTTCTGCTTCAATACAACACCTGACATTAGCGATATAATCTGGATTGGTTTACTGCTTCCTGTTTGCATCTGCTGACAATCCTCACATCACTGAACTTCATTATTTGCATGAGTCCACACTAAACTCACACCTCACAGCAAACCAGATCTGCATGACAAGGTGACACAACTGAATGTTTTTATTTTGACAGTGGAAATTTGTCAGCGACAGTGAAATTGCTTGAGTAGTTTGGTGTATAATCCCTCCTGACTGCAGGATAGAACAGACCTCTTCCTCTTTTTTGTCCTGAGTTTGATGTGATGTATGAACCCTTGGTCCTGAGGCAGTGACTCACCCTCATCCTGTATCTTCCACTTGACGTCCAACACCGGGTGCAGCTGTCCGCTCTCATCCGTCCTGGTCGTCACATTCACCTTCAGCTCTGTTGGACCGTTGGGTGTGTAATCATGAGACACCAGCCAACCGGCGTCTAAGCAGTTACCTGAACAAACACACACATCCCACCATATCATTTGAAATGTCTGTTTTTTTTTTTTTTTGTTTTTTTTAACTGTCATCTGAGCCATATAAACGTAAAGTACAAAAAGAACAAAATGGAATTAACCCATAAAGACCCAGTGCTACTTTTGTCAGTTCTCAAATGAAATTTTCTCTCTATTTAACCTTTCTTAAGTTATTCATCAGCATTTATTGTAATATTATCCTGTGTATTTTGCATTTTTTCAGTGAAAATCAGGTACATTCCTATATTTAATTCACTGATCATGTCGATGTTCATTAACGCTCAGATTAAACTTAATTGTCATAATATCAGAAAAAGAGAAAACTGAAGAAAACTTGACTTAAAAAAAAAAAATCATTAACTGAGCATAAACCGCATAAAACAAGTGTGTCCATCCACTGTCATTGATCCATCTCCATGGGTTTTACTGGTGAATCAATGTTGAAGAAGATGATGGTGTTTCCACGTTCACTACAGAGCCTCTGAACATCCAAATGGGTCATATCTGATGACCATGAAAAGATGACAAACTGTATTTTACACCAATTATTTACATGTATTGACAGAATTAGTGGATCAACAGGTATTAAACATTTCAGGTCACTAGATGATATTGGTCACCAGTGGCTGTTTAGGTCTTTATGGGTTAAATTTGATGTGTTAATTTGATGCGAGATAGATGATGTAAAACTTACTGGCCACTTTATTAGGTACACCTGTTCAACTGGTCTTTAATCCAAATATTTAATAGGATGATCACATGGGAGCAATTTAATACATTTAAGCACATAGACATAGTCAAGATAATCTGCCTAAGTGCAAACTGAGCATCAGAATGGGAAAAAAAAAACCTGATTGTGACAGGTCTGGCTCGTGGATGGGCTGAGCTTAGTATCTTTCACATACAACCATCTCTAAAGTTTACAGAGGACGGCCGCTTTGAGCTGATAGAATGACAACAGTCACTCAAATAAACACCCAAAACACCTTCCACAGTCACCATATCTTGAACCAATCAGAGCACTGCTGAGATCTAGTGAAAAAGGGAATCCACAACATGACGAACATCTGACAAATGTGCAGCCACCGTACCATGTCAGTATGGACCAAAACCTCTGAGGAACACTTCCAGCACCTCCTTGAATTTATGTCGTGAAGAATTAAGGCAGTCCTGAAAATAAAAAGGGGTCCAACCCAGCACTTTCAGGGTGTACCTAATAAAGTGTCCACCGAGTGTATAACCACAAAAACACAGTGTTTAGCGTATTTGGACAGTGGAGTGAGAAAGGGTGACAGATACTTACTTTTGCTGACTCTACAACTCAAACCCTACAAAAAATACATAAAAAGAGATTAGACTTGTAGAAATATGTTGTATAATTATACAATATAGTACAAGACCAGACAAGGTGGAGACAACACTAAGACAAAACCAAAACCACCAAGTTTTATGAAGTTTTACACATATTTACTTGAGAATACACTTTATTTATTGTTTTTAAACATGTATACATTGAGATTTTCTTCTATTAATCAAGCGAACAAGTTACAAACAACAAGACATAGAGAGTATATGTCAATAAAAATACAAAATACACATGTACACAAAAGAAACACTCAAAAATACTATTGATATGCTATGATATGGCCAAACCACCAACTTTTTACCACAAATGTTAGACCGGTGTCACATTAAATTATATATTTACAAATGATCTGTAACTGTGAAGTCATGCACAAAATCTGTACTGTTCAAGTTAAGTGAGCTACTGGCAAATGTAAGTACATACAAATACATTTAATCAGGTGAACTTACAAAAAAAGAAATAAAAAAAGCAAATGGTAATTATGTAGAATAGAAGGAAAATGTTGAAAATGGCAACAAAAAACAACTTAGATACCTTACCTCACAATTACCAGTTCAACATCTTGTAATTACATGAAAAGGCATGTCCAGATTTATTAATCACATAACATACAATCTACTGAAAAAGACTGATTTTTTTTATAAAATTATTAATATGACACAAAAGAGGCACTGCACTGAAATAAAATGAGGTGTGTGTTATTTTAAGAGTGCAATACTACAATTCAGCGCAGATTTGGAGCCAATGTTTTCTAGAACATCGAAAAATATATCAAAATATATGTAATAATACTAACAGAAACTACAGTAATGTCACGTGACCCAGACTAAAACTATGTCACAGTGTTACAAAGATTATGTGAATAAATTATTGATTACATCATTTCTTACCTCCGCCAAGGAGGTAATGTTTTCATCGGGGTTTCTTTGTTTGTTTGTTTGTCTGTCAGATAACTCAAAAAGTTATGGGAGGATTTTGATGAAATTTTCAGGAAATGTTGATACAAGGAACAAATGATTAAATTTTGGTGGTGATGGGGGGGGGGGGAATCTGCCTTGGCGGAGGTCTGCGCTCTCCGCGTGCTTTTCTACGTTATTGTAGTTTTACAGAAAATAAATAGGCTTTATATCAATTTTACTTTATATTACTATATTATATATTTCTTTTATCCACATTTTTAATAAATTCCATATTAATTCAATTCAATTTCAATTCAGTTTTAGTTGTAGAGCCTTATTTCACAACAAGGTGGCCTCACATGGCTTTACAGAGTTAGTTGGATATGAAAACAAACAACAGTCAAATAAACAGTAGATGAAGCAAATGGACTGGATTTTAAATGAAGTTTATTGATAACTAGACTTAACTTCTGGTCATAATCGGAGTTGTCTACTGTCTTTTTCTCTGTTGTCTGCGTGGATGTGACACCGTGGACTCACCTGTTGAGTGCAGTTCAGGGGAGGCCACGGTAAAATAGTCGCCGTCCGTGACAGTGACGCGCACAGCAGTAACACCAGAGCCCCGTGGACGGACATGGTCCAGAAGTCACACAGTGAAGTCTGTCTGCTCTGAACACAACATTTCACAAAGGACACACTCACAACTCTGACACTGCTGTGCTGATCCGCTCAGGTATGGATGACTTCCTGGTCTGTAAATAAAAAAAAACCTATTTACTGTAAGTCACCTCATGATGCCTTCAGGGCGCATGGAAAAAAATCAGCATTAGAAAAACTCCGTTCTGGTGACTGATTTCAGTGCAAGGCGTTTGACTCCAAAGATCTGGAGTAAAATGGTGGTAATGGTAGCTGGAGTGACATACAACACAGATACAGAAAATACCATACAATTTATTAATATAAATATATAGCCATCTTATAAATACAATGTAAATCTTACAAATATATCATCTTTTTCATTTCTTCATCTTTCATTAACCCTCAGAAAACTTAAACCTGCAGTGTTTGATAGTTGTATCAGTGTCAGTGGGCAACAATTACATGAGCTTACATCGCAAAAATTCTTAACCAATCAGCATAAAATAATACTTGCGCCACAAGGCACAAAGCATTAGATTTGTTTTGTTTTTAGCCAAAAAAAAAAAAAAAAAAAAAAAAGTCCACTCCCATCTACTTCCATTGTAAAGTTAACTATATTCTATCTGTATTTGTATATCTATATGGAAAATAGTCTAATACTGGTATCATTTAAAAAATATTATTAAAATGTAAAAGATATACAGATATACAATGGTTTGTCAAAATGATGTATGCATGTGTTTATGTATGTATGTATGTATGCATGAATATATGTATGTATGTGTGTGTATGTATATATGTATGTATGAATGTGTATATGTATGTATGTGTGAGTGTGTGTATATATGTATGTATGCATGTATATATGTATGTATGTGTGTGTATGTATGCTTGTATGTATGTATGTATATGTATGTATGCATGTATATATGTATGTATGTATGTGTGTGTATGTATGCATGTATGTATATATGTATGTATGAATGTGTATATGTATGTATGTGTGAGTGTTTGTATATATGTATGTATACATGTATATATGTATGTGTATATGTATGTATGTATGTATATATGTATGTATGTGTGTGTATGTATGCTTGTATGTATGTATGTATATGTATGTATGCATGTATATATGTA
>JAPQRP010000005.1:10844580-10857080 GCA_037367295.1 Apogon hyalosoma
TCTTCCCCTTTTTTTTTTTTTTTTTTTTTTTTTTTTTTTATAAAATATTGTTCTTAAGTTTAGACAGTATTGAAGCCAACCCTGCCACTCATCTCCCTCTTTCTGCCACTCAGTGGATGGAACCACGGTGACTTCCACTAGTGTGACGTCACATGCATACCCTTTATAATCTGAGTTAAATATGTTGGCAGGTTGTTCCAGGTTAGCATAGTCCAATACAGTATATTTTCTTCAAAGCATTAGTTTTTGGCAAAGGTATACTGTTTAACTAAAATATGTGTTTATTTAGTGAGTTTCTATGGAAGGAGTGTCAAACTCATTTTAGTTCAGGGGCCACATTAAGACAAATTTGATCTGAAGTGGGCCAGACCAGTGAAATAATAGCATAATAATATATAAATAATGTTAACTCCAAACTTTCCTCAGTTTTAGAGCAAAAAAAGTAAAATTATGCAATGAAAATGTTTACATCTGCCAACTATCCTTTAAAACAATGAGAATAACATAAACAAACTGAAATTTCTTATAAAAATGAAGTGCAGTTTTAACAATATTCTGCCTCAGTTTATCATTTACACATTTAAATTACAATTTACAGATCATAGTGGATTTGCAAATACACAAAATATTTAATAACAGGCAGAATACTGGTAAACTTGCACATCAGACATTTCAAAATGTTCATATTTGTTCAGGTTATCTGAGTTTTTGTGAAATGATAGTTTGTGTTAGTGTAAATACAGTCAAATGAAATGAAAATGTTTACATTTACAAAGAGAAAAATTTGAAGTTGTAAGTATTTAAAGGCTATTATGACAGTATTTTACTGACCTGACCCACTTGATATTAAATTGGTCTGTATGTGGAACCTGAACTAAAATTATTCATATCTTCAGTGTAATTTTTGCATTTCACAAATTCATCCCACGGGCCAGACTGGACCCTCTGGCGGGTTGGATTTGGCCCCCAGGCCACATGTTTGAGACCTCTGTTCTATGGTTTGTTGGGCCAATTACAATAGGTACAATAACAACATTTTTGTCAGAATTCAGGGAAATATTAAAAACTAAAAATCTAGGCCTTTAAATAATTATAATGATAATAAATATAAATGGGTTTCGCTGTAAGAATAAAGCTGTGCTACAGTAATTTAGTTTTTCCTGATCTTGCCTAGGGGAAGTATGTATAAGGTTAAAAGTACTGGATACTGTGGAAGACTGTGATTAACTGTGGTGTGGATGGAAGGTTGATTTGAGCTTTTTATGTAACAGCCTAGTTTCCACTGACCCAAATATTCAACCACTGATGTCAGTCTTTATATTCAGAACAGAAGTGTCTAATGTAAATACTTCAGTCTGAACAGAGTCATGCAAACAACAATAAATGTGAATATGACACATTTTTACTTAGAAACCCCATTCCTCCCAGTTGTACCCCATGGAACATTGTTTTGGGGAAAAAAAATACTGTCAAAGGTGAAAGAAAAGCAATTTTTTGATCCTGTTTGAGTTACACATTGTTTACACTTATGATATGTATCAGTTTAAAAGATCATGTTATAAGTCAAGAAAGTCACAGTTTGAGGTAAAATTGTGGATAAAACTACACCCCTGAAAGTCCTGGAGGTGACATCATTGTAACTGACTTGCTCCACAATCTGTTCAGTCACTGTAGATGTGTCTCTACAGCTTCAACATGGCCAGACTGTGGTGATTTTCATCTCTTTAAAGATTTTTTTCATCTCAATCATCTAGATGTTTATATACAGCAGCGTAACTACAGTTCTTTACTATGTTTGCAACAAACCACAACTTCCTTGGCTCGTAAAATTATCTTTGAAATCTTTGAAAAGGTCTTTGAAACATTGTAAGTTTATAATGTGCCCCAATTCAAACAAAACAAACAAACAAAAAAATGATTCACCTCTCATCACTGACTGCTGTCAGATTTTTTTCTGAAGTTTCACCTAAAGGGGAACAGCAGAAGGGGCGGGGCTTCAGCTGTTTATTGGGTTGGTAGAGGAAGTGTAAAGACAGACAGACAGACAGACAGACAGACAGACAGACAGACAGACAGACAGACAGACAGATGAAACTGTTCATCCCACAACAGGAAAATTCACTGGTCAAGGCAGCAAGAAAATGTGCATGCATAAGGTAGCACAAAATAAACAATTACAAAAATGATAGCAGTATTAATTAAACTCTATAGCCTATATAAATATTGACATGTACAATTGCAGGGTGTTATTTACATAAGAAGTGGAACAATAATCACACAAACAATTAAGGGTGGGTGATACTGGGAATTTTGGCATCGATCCAATACCAAGTAAATACAGGGTTAGTATCGCCAATACTGATACTAATACCAATACTTTTTACTTGAAATGTCATGATCATTAATCATTTTGTGGTTTTGCCTTTAAATAGTTGATTATGATAAAACACAGGACAAAGATTTTAAACAAATACATATTGTTTTGTTTTTTTTTAAATTAATTAACTATTTAATTGGGTGGATTCTATTCTTTGAGCACTTTGTTTTTCTTCTCTTATTTTTGCTGCAGATAAGATGCTTCACAATGGGCAGAAACACTGTACATCAAAAAGTCAGAATCAGTTTTGTACTCTGGTCCATTCTCAATTTGCATTGTTTTTTGTCATAATAATGTGCTTAGGTCTATGTGAACATCCAGAAACATGTACGTCATGACCTACAGCACAGGTATCTCAGTATCTCATGAAAACTGTACCCTGTACGCTCTGACCTTCTGCCCGGCGTCTACACAGGGCTGTACACAGTGGAGATAACTGCTCCATTCAGAGCTGTGCAGAGGCACACTGCCAGCATTCCTGCAGCTCTTTGTCTCCAGATAATGAGAAAGTCAGAGCTGGTGTCCACCACTCCTCTCTCTGCCATGCGCTGCAGCATGGAGACACCTGCGCAGGAAAAGGCATGTTTGGAATGTGTGGCAGCAGAACGTACAGCAGCGGTGATTGACAGACCTACACAAGATGAAATCAGAGGTCAGATGTGAGGATGGCACTGGAATTGTAATGCTGACAAACCCTGCAAGATGCCTCTTCCAGAAAACACTATCACAGGAGTAAAGGAAATAACAAATGCAAACATGCATCTATACAGCTAAAGTTATATGAATGCATATATTTTTAAGTTATAGTGATAAACATGGTGAAAAATAGTCCAACAAGTGCAGTATGGAGGATTTAGGGGACCTATTTGCAGTAATAGAATGTCATATTATTATAGCCCTTTATCTCTACAGAGGGAGCAGGTCTTCCATAGAGTCCACCATGTTGCATCAACATGGTTTTACCAAGAGGAAAAAAATAAAAAGTAACATGGAGAGGCAGCCTGGAAAACAGCCTGGATCCAACAGTGAGTCGATCTTCAAAGATCCCTTTATGTTAAAATGACTAAATTTATAGTAGAAATGTTCCAAACTAGTTTTGGTCTATTTAGCCAATATCCCCCTTCAGGACAACTGTACAGAGAGTACATTTTTTATATAACTTGCCCATTTAAAGTATATTAAGGCTTGTGATTATAAATAATTAAGATATGTGCTGTCAGGCTGATGTGAAACTACAAGTTAAAGTTATTTTAAAAAAAGATTTGGGGCTATTGATGTCATATCCATGCTAATACTTAAAATTAGCAGAGCTGATATTTTCCTCTGTTTTTGAGCCTTTTGTCCACACATATACAACATTTTAGGTCGCAAAAACCAGGATTTTTAAAAACTCTTTACAGGTACAACAGGGTAATGTGTATCTGTGTGGACAGGACAAATGTAGAGATTGGAAAATGATGGTGTCACACCACATTTTGCTCATGTCTGCACCAGAAACATCAAATCCAGGTGTATAAATCATTGTTTGATCTGTAGATGGAATTTACCTTTAGAAGACATCCACATTACAGACCACAATGTATATGTATATGTAATGTAATGTATATGTAATGTAAAAAGAACACCAAACCAATACTCAAGGTCACTGAAGTTTATGCTTAACAGATTAAAGCCTTAGATTAATTAAGTTTATTTAATTAAAATGCAAAACAACACAGTGGAAACACCACATTGGGTTCATCCTCTTCTTGTATACATTCTATGGTTATTCAGAATGGACAAACCAAGCACTGGCTTTATTTGAGCCTCATGCTTTTTACAATTTAAGAACCCATCATAGTTTCTCTTAAATTAGGGAGGGTGAGGTGAGGGGTATTCAGTTGGTTGCATTGAGCAACGTCACCACTAGATGCCACTAAATTCTACACAGTGACCCATTAAAATCTTAAAATAGTTGACACACTAATACTGTCCTAACTGCACTATACAACGAGGGCTTTCACTGACCCACATTCCAGGTTTGATTAATTAAATAAACTGAACTCTAAGTAGCACTTTATGAAGTTACACAACAGCATTACACAAAAAATTGCATCACCAAAAATGGGAAAGAAAAAGAATCAAATCAGGCAAAATTATTATTATTAAAACCTTTATTTAACCACATTATTTAGCTCACTGAGATTAAAAATCTCTTTTTCAAGCATGTCCTGGCCAAGACAGCAGAAATTACACAAAATGGAAATCACAGCCATACAGCCACACTAAAAATATACACACAAACACAATAAAAGTCAGTACTAAAAACAAACTTAAAACTGAGAAGAAAATACATATAAAATGTCACCATTACTTCAAAAGGTACTGAAAGTATAACAACAAAATTAAAATGACAATAAATAAATAAATAATCACACCATGCATAAAATACAGCCAGCCAATCTGGGGCTTAGCTGTATTGACAAAGTTTTGTACCACTCAAACATGGCACAGTCTTTACCACTATTGTCTAAAAGCTGTTGTTCAGAAATATGTCTTAGTTTAGGATTCAGATGAACAAACTGTTCAAAACTTCAGTTATAGTACAACTGGAACACTTGGTTGGCGCCTCAAAAATGAATTGAATGAATTATTTTTGACAATGGTTGAAGTAATTTTTTTAAAATACACAAATTTCTATCTTTTTAAATGTATAAAATTGCCATTTTTTCCATGCAGTCATTTAGAGGGTTGTGCCTTTTGGTGTTAAAGCAGCATTGTCACTTTGAGCTCTATGACTATGTTCTGAATTTCTACAAACCAGTCTCCTTCTATGTTCGTTTGCAAGGTCAAATCATAAAAGGTCAGTAAATGTATTTTAGCCACTCTCAGTAGCAAAGCAGAAAAGACATGACAGATCTGTGTAACATTATATAGATGTTTAGCCAACAATTACAACTACTGACATGTGTTCAACAGACACACTATAATCTCAACAGTGTAAATGAGTGTATCTTTACAGTCTACATGGTGTATTTTTAAGTGCTTCAACAATATGAGATTGTTAAATACTGTAATAGATGTGAGTTTTGCCTTTAGCAATAAATGCTAGGATATGTCAGAACCCTTGAATAACCACAGAGAGGAATGATGTACAAAAAGAGAAATCTTTATTAACTACAAAGAGCCATTTTTAAAATGAGGGAGAGCCACACACCGGTAAGGATGACGATCATGGGGGCACAGCACATCTAAGGCACACGATTTACTCACAGCACCAATTAAAGACCCACTACACATAAGGCTAGTCTTACTAGCTTTCAGGCACACCTGTAAACACAGCACACTTAGTTAAAGATGGCTGCTGCCTTGGCCAGGTTTTTTTTTTTTTTTATTCATTGAAAATTAGTTACAATCATACAACATACAAGGCTCAGAAAAATCATACATTACATTCTTCTTGAATTAGGTTGAGCAAGTATAATATGAAAAGCGAACCTAACATCATACATCTGAGTATAATACAAACAAACTAAAATAAATTGAGAACAAATGAACCAAATAATTTAAAAAAAAAAATCACAGGGGCCATCTCATATTAACTTAAATGTTTCTAGCAAAGAAAATAATTTAAGGGCTTTCTTTTCTTTAACAATTTTCAGGGATTTACTCAAAAGTTCCAGCTCATTCCTCCCATGAGTCAAACACGGTTTAGTCTTAAAATATCTGCATCTGTGAATGAAGAACTTTCTGAGTAGTATCAAAGTATTGAGAGCTACCTTGGCTAGGTCTCCCTTGCAAAAGAGATTTCTGATCTCAATGGGACTTGCTGTAGAGTTATAAAGATGCTGATTGAATCGGGAAAGTCCAGGGAATTCTACGACTGACAACTGCCCCCCCGCTTGACTTGCACTGAATGCTTATATGATGGGCTAGATAACTGCTTGGTTCAAAATATTTCAATTGATAAAAGTTATAATGTGAAGGAATACAATGAATGTGCACTTGTCGCTACTGTTTATACGAATATATTCCAGCCAGTTTGTTTCTTCTGCTTCGTACTAGCTGCCATTCTGACATATTCTAACAGATATACAATACGCATGCGTAGATGAGAGCTGGAACATGACGATTGTATGCGAAAGGGCCAACCGTGTCACCGGCAGCTCTATATAACTGTGAACGGCACCCTCCTCTGCTGGCAGAGTGCTGTGCCACTGCGTCTTTTGACTGGTCCTCACACCTGTCAATCAGCTGCACCTGTGCCAAATCAATAATTGGGGAGTCCTTGCTCCTGACGTCACCAACTGGTGAGTCTCACCAAGTCTCACCACAAAACTAAAATTATAATTATCCCTATCATACTAATGCTATCGGCCCTCTATAAGTGTGGTGTGACATAGGCTGTGGCTGCATTCAGAATCATCGCAAACATGATATGGATAAATGAAAGTAGATTAATTCGGTAAATAAAATTCTAAATAAATGTTATGGTTTTTATGGTTAACAAAGATGGGATTATCATATTTATCACTTTACTTTTGTGCTCAACTGTGCAGATGAGATTTATGTGGCAAGATCATGCAAGAGTTTGTTGCTTAGACAGAGATGTTGATTATTAGAAGTCTATTATCTCCTGATCTATGTGTCTGAGATTCAGTTTTAATGACAGAACGTTTACAAAAGATGTGGTATGTGCAAAATGGGTCTAAGTTTTATTGGGTTACTTTGGAGGTGAATTATTTGGTCAAAATATATAAATCACATTCACTTCTCACATTGTAATGAATGGCATCCTAGTGTCCTAAAGGGGTAGGGCAGTGGAGAGATGTATTTGCACACATTTTAATGTTCTAGCATTTAATGAACCAGTCACAGCCACAAAGCAAAGCAGTCATTTACAGTAAAGTGTCAAACCAAGCAATGCATTTTATCATCGACCAGTTAATAGAATATTTCATAACTCCTCATGCAAAACAAATTCTTCCATATGCGCAAATGCCCTGTCACTGTATCCTATGTTTAGTACCAACATAAGTGTTATTTGTTTAAAGAAATACAAACATTGTCTAAAATTCTATATTTTCTCATATTTTATTACTTTAAAGGAGTGATATTTTGCTTTTTTTAATGGAATTATGCATTTTAAAACATTTCTCTGTAGTCTACATAAACTGTAAATGCTCTGCTTGGGTCTGAATTCTTCATTAATTCAACTCCACAGGTTCATCTTCAACCCTATTTCTGAATAATGACACCAGAAAGTACGTTTTGAGCGCCGGCCCTTTAAATGCAAGTAAGCCACTTCACGCCCCACCCCATCCAGTTTGTTGGCTGTGCTGCTCTGTCACGTTCAACAGCTGAACATTTTAGGTAATCTGCTCAAGGTTTGGACATATTTTCAGTTTGGACTACAACCGCTGCTGCTGACAAACAATTATGGTGTATTGAGAGAAATGTTCATCTGAAGTCTAGACCTTATATGTGCAAATGTCGTGATGTAACTAGTTATAGACGTAACAAATTAAGCAGGAATTAAAACAGGTTGCAGAAATCCACTCGATTTTTGCCAAAATGAATCTAAAGATAGCTTTGCAGCACCTGGAGGGTTCAAATTCAACCTGTATGAACTATTAGGGTCCAAATACACAAATAAATGAACCAAAGACTAATAAAAGTGGGTTGAAACCAGTGGAAACATTACTTAGATGTGACAACACTTAGCTACTACTGGCTAATTTCAGTCACCATGCTTGATGCTGGTGTGTCTTTGTGTACGAAGAACATATATTCTTCAGTTTCAGCTGCTCCTTGAACTCCTTGCTGAAAATGAAGTAGATGAAGGGATCCAGGCAGACATTGAAGGCTGAAAATACACGGGTCAGATCCTTCAGAAAGTGAAGCTCATGGCTCCAGTGACACCCAAGGAAAACATAGGGAAGATTAACCAGGTGGAAGGGGACGAAGCAAACACAGAAGACACTAACCAGCACCATCATTTTCTTGCGTGGGTTGGCTAATTTCTCAGAATTAGAGGATATCGAATTCAGCTGCGCCTCTGACACTTTGCGACATGTGTGGTAGTAGATACAAACCAGGAAGATGAGAATGGAAAAGAAAAATGCAAATTTAAAGGTATTGGTGACTTTTTGAGCTGTGCTGCCTTTTGTGCTTTGAAAACCATTACAACTGATGGGGACAGAGGTCAAGTTTTCCTTCCTGACGACTGACAGAAGAAAGATAGGCAATCAAAAGAATGATGAGGAAAACCCATGTTATTGTGGAGATGATGTAGGCGGCTTGCACTGTCAGCAGGGTGTGAGTTTTTGAGTTCAGGACGATCTTTAGATATCTGTAAGAGAGTCAGACAAAAGGAGGTCACAATGGAGGATACACAATACAGGAGGGAACTGGAGAGAGGACCATGACAAATACAATCCAAGCATGAACCATAACACTCAAAAGAGCCTGGAACTCGTCGTCCATCCACTTGTAGCTTCTCTTTTTGTCCATTTTCTGAATTATCAAAATACAGAGCTTGTGGAAATTAAATAAATAATGAATGAAATTGTGGCGGGTGAATGGAATGTGGAAACGCTGTGACTGTAGCGTTCTCCAGCACACAGCTCCACCCCTAAGAATTCTTGGTAAACTGAAAAGTACTACCTCCCTACCAGGAACTTCTACAGGGAAAGTTTGGGGGCAAGGGAAAGTTATTTACCTGGGAAAATTTAGATGGAAACGCACTGGGGTTTTTCAAAGTTCAGGGTAATGCTCAAAGTTCCTGCAAAAGTTCCTGTGGTGGAAAAGGGCCTATTGTCTTCACTGCACCTCATCACTTACAATAAAGGCACCAGTCGGGCGGACTGTGAGCAGCGCAGACTCTGTGACTGTCCATGGACCAATCATTTCATTCGGGCCAAATAAAATTATTGGTCAGACTTTTATCAGAAATATATGTAAATTAAACATTTTTGAGTTTCAAAACCTGGTGGATTTCTTTAACATTTTAGTTTGACATGCTTATTAGGACCATTTTAAGATTACTAAAGAAAAGTGTAAAAATGATACATCATACAGTGTAGCTTTAAATCAAAGGAAGGTCCCTTACACACAGTGGTATCTAAAAAAAAAGAAACTGGTAGTCTGATGATCCATAATATATTTAAGTTTGATTGATGCATCATGATCATCCCCATAAACTCCTCAAACACACACACAAACATACATACTAAAAGTCAAAGGTTTTCCTGAGCATTTTTTTTTCTTACCTTTACTGAAGATTTCTCATGATAACTTATCACCAAATGTTTCTGTTATGTTGTACACCAAACGTACTGTATCTTTCAGCTGTCGATATACAGTCCTAATATGTTTGTTGTTGCTGGGGTTTTTTTTTTTTTTTTTTTAATAGCTTCTGTGAGCATGACCACTACCTGTGTGTTTTAGTTAATGGTGACGGCCGGCAGAGGGAAGCACGATACTGCCTATATCTATGACTGCAAGCAACTGGAGGGTTCAAATTCAAATTTTTTGAACTATTAGGGTCCCCAAATACACAAATAAATGTACCAAAGACTAACAACAGTGGGTTTAGCAAAATATGTGTTGTTAAAAGTGACTGAAACGAAGATATACATGTGTATTTATCCATAACATGGACATAGAGGAGAGACCTAGAAACAAGCTTCCATCCATCCATCCATGTTCTTCCCCTTTATCTGGGTTCAGGTCACGGGGGCATCAGCTTGAGTAGAGAGGCCCACACTTCTCTCTCCCCGGCCACCTCTACTAGTTCCTCTGGGGGGATTCCAAGGTGTTCCTAGGCCAGCCGAGAGATATAATCCCTCCAGCATGTCCTGGATCTGTGCCGGGGTTTCCTTCTGGTTGGACATGCCCGGAACACCTCACCAGGGAGGCGTCCAGGAGGCACCTCACCAGGGAGGCATCCAGGAGGCATCCTGACCAGATGCCCAAACCACCTCAGTTGTTTTTTTTTTTTTTGATGTGGAGAAGCAGTGGTTCTACTTTGAGCCCCCCCGGATGTCCAAACTCCTCACCCTATCTCTAAGGAAGAAGCCAGCCGCCCAGCAAAGGAAACTCATATCCACTGCTTGGATCCGTGATCTTGTCCTTTCAGTCAGTACCCACAACTTGTGACCGTACATGAGGGTAAGTCCGAGGCCGTGGTCCTCAGAAAACAATGGAGGGCCCTCTCCGGGTTGGAGAGTTGCTGCTCCAAGTGGAGTAGTTTAAGTATCTTTGGGGTCTTGTTCACAAGTGAGGGAAGAGATCAGGGCAGAAACAAGCTTGACTTCTTAAAGTCAATCACTGCCTTCCTTAAAAAAGTCTTTGATTCCTGATATAGAAGTAATTTGATATTACAAATTATGATCAAATCCTGTGTGCAGATGGCAAGTGCAATTTTCCCATTTTCATTAAAGGCTGTGGCAAAGAAGGTAATCGACTCAGATCATTTGAAACAAAGAAAGTTTCATTTCTAAATCTACCTCAGCATTTTCCATTCAGCTAAGACAGTCCATTACACTGATAAGATAGAGGTACAACATTCCAAATAAATGTATACAGATCAAGTTTCTGCATTTTAGTCATTCTCATGTATGCATACACACTGTAATGAAAACACAGCATTTACTTACTGTTATCAGTGTAACTAACAAAAAAATATCTGTTATCCAACAATTTTAAAACACAATCTAGTGAAAGTCCCACTCAGCTTTCAACAGTGATATACTGGTAACGATTTTAGCCTGAAAATAATCTCATAATCAGTACCTGTTATAAGCAATGTGAGCCATGAACAGCATGCTGGCGTACATGTTGACGTAGAAGATTTTGGATCCAAAGTTGCAGTAGGCCAGGCGGATGGTCATGCAGCTGGTGGTTGAGTTAATGATGTAGAAAAGAAGAGAGAGGCTGAGGACAAAGTCTGCAGCTGTCAGATTCTTCAAGTAGATCATCATGGTTTTTGGTAACTTCTGAGGCTGGGAGAAATGAAACCTCAGGACGAAGCCATTGAGGAGCAAACCCACCTACAAGTGGATAGAAAGGACAGGTCAGAGGAATGTTTACCAGAAATATTATTATATATCAAATAAATATTGATAATTATTTGATCAATTTGAGTTGGATGAATATTATGAATATGAGTGAGCTGTGTTATATTACTATATGTCAGCATAAAGGTACATTACATGATGATTACAGAATTTTGCTCAGGCATATGCATGTAAAAGTTGGACAAAAATGCAGAGACTCCCTGTGACCACAGACTCACACTTAACTTGTGCTCACATCATTACACTGTAAAAAAAATTCGTAGTTTTTACTAAAAAAATCTGGCAGCTGTGGTTGCCAGAATAATTCTGTAAAAATTACAGTAGAAATGTAAATAGTTTTACAGGCTAAACTGTAAATTCTACAGTTAAAATCTGTTAAAATTTCTAGAAAGAATACACTTGAATCTGGTAAAACTTGCAGCATTTTTTCATTAAATCAACATGGGTACGCTGCTATTTCACGTTTTGTCAGTAATATTTGCAGGAAATTGTTAATTTTACATCAAACACTATTAAACACTACTGAAAAACACTGCGCAAACATTGTTTTGCTGTAAAAAAAGACTAAAAAATAGTAATGCCATTTTACTGATATATTTTACATATTAAACTCAAATATTTATTAAAATGTACTAAATTATGCATTATTTACAAACATACTTTACAGTCATAGAAACAGCTTTTCAAGTAACAGAATTTACTAAAAAATGTATGCATTACATTCTAAAACATTTTTAAAATAATATTCTCAAATTATATTAAATTAATATTGAATATCTTAAACATAGAACCAGAATGTAACCATTATACGCAGCGAAAAGCAAAGTGAGTTACATCTTTTGAGTCATCTTGCTAAATGATCAATTATAGAAAACACAAAAACATGTCTTTGTCTCTCCAGAAATGTATTAATCTTGAAGCAGTGAACAAAAGTATCTGTCCCTTCCCAAAATACATTTTTATAATAAACAAGCTCTGAATAGGTAGCAAGTGACAGGTATGTTAACTTTCATGCTAAAATGCCTTAATGACAATAAAATGGAGTTGAATTCACTCTAAAATGT
>JAPQRP010000005.1:10870978-10886410 GCA_037367295.1 Apogon hyalosoma
AATAGAATAGAATAGAATAGAATAGAATAGAATAGAATAGAATAGAATAGAATAGAATATCTTTATTGTCATTGTAATAAGTACAATGAAATTCAAAGTGTCATCCAATCTGTACATCATACAGACTAAAAAAACTACCAAAAAGATAAAAAAATAGACATAAAAGCAGCTAAACTAAATAATTTTCCTGTGTTGCTAATGAAAATCTGGACTTCGTTCCTAAGCGTCATCAAAGGCAGCTCACTGCTCCCAGTGTGTGCTAATGCTAATGCAAACGCTAAGTACGAGTGGGTAAAATGCAGAAACCAAATTTCCCTAAATGGGAAATTATTAAATATTACTTTTCAATCTTTTTCACGTCCCCTGCTTTGTCAGATAAGTCCTCAGAGAACACAGTACGCATTGATATGATGTGAGAAGCACTGATTCACATGGAGCCTGAATAGAAGGTGTTTTAACCACTTCCATCCTGTCCTGTCACCTCCCACATCACTCTCACCTTCTTATGTAACTCCATAATGTTGGTTTAGAACCGACAGGACGGCCCTTTGTCCAATACAAAGCATCTCCATATGTTTAATATGGAACAGATAAGGTGAACACAAGTTTAATGATCACAGTCGGCTCAGAAAACACACATCAGTCACAAACGTGACAGCTGAGCTTATACTGTATCTATGACACTGGCTATAAATACAACTCAGGTTTCTAGTCTTTTTATCTTTATTGTTTAAGAATGTTTTATGGTGTGTTCTTGGTGTATTTTATGCTTCACATACCAGGATAAAATACAAATACATATTAAAGTATTTAATGTTCTCTAAGAAAACACATATATCACAACACATATTATTTCAGATTACAAATCCTGAATTAAAGATGAAGGTTCTTATTCACAGAGTAAGAATCAGCTCCTAACTCAACCAAAAGATTTATGATGAGGTGTCGCAGATGAGGAAAGACACATTCTGTGAAAAAGTGTAAAGACTTGATCAAAACAGAGGGGTTCTAGTGCTTATAATAGGAAACGCAATGGATATTGAATTCCACAGGCATAGTCATGGAAATGAGTCTATGAGGCATTTAGTGGAATTATGCAAGAAGAAAAAACAAAGTGCAAACAGGAATGATGAACAAAACTAACCAGCAATGTTGAAAAACTACACAAAGATACAACAGACAGAAACAAGTCTGAGCGACACGAAAATAAAGGTTCTTATTTCACATATGTGCTATTAAAGTTACCGTCACACTGCAAAAAATATATTTCTGAGAAAGTGAAAAAAGTCTTATTTCTAGGACAGTTGTCTTCTTTTTCATCTGTATAGGGAAAAAGAGCTTGCCAAGGAATTTTAACATTCTTTTTTTTTGTTTTGTTTTGTTTTTAAATATATCTAACTTTTTCTTAAGATTTTCCAACTAATATCATGCCAATTTTATTTCTTGTACTAAGCACTGTTTGTTAAAATTCTAGCGTTTTTGTGTAGTTTTAAGGCACATTATGTTTTTTTAGTTGATAGACTTTTTTTTTTTGCTTGTTTTAAGTATTCTAGCCAAGATTTTTTTATTTTTTTATTTTTTGTCAATATAAGCCAATTTGACGAGATTTAAGAATATTAAGCTTATTTCTAGCAGGGTTTTTTTTTTTTTTTTTTTGCAGTACACAAGTGTATTTCAACCACACAAACACTTCATGAGTGCATCATACAGAAAACCTCACTGCATTATGGGATGCTAACCACACTGACCATGTGACAGCAACTGCCTTCAAGAGTAAAGTGGTAAAGTGTTTGTGTATTTGGTACAAACTTACTGAATATTATTTATTGAGTTTTGCACTGTTGGTTTTCACATTTTGTGTTTTTTGACTCCATGAAGGGTCTCTTACTTTTTTCCTGGATTTCTAAGCCATACTTGAGAAGTGGCTGATAAATGTTAATAAAGTTTATAATAATGACCCACTCACCACAGTTCTTAGTTTTAAAACATTCATTAGTTTTTATTTAGTCTTTGGGTTTTTTTCTTTTAATTTCACCCAATTTTATAAATGTTGTGAAACTCTTGACTTATAGAAGCTGCAAAACATAGGATGAACGATTGCATTAATTAAAAAAAAAAAAGTTAAAATCCTTCTGAAGGTCCAATGTTATACAAAGTTATTTTGTTGTTGTTCACAATAAACCACTGAAATTAGAGGAAAAGCAAGAATGGAGCTGATTTTATGTATTTCTGTTTCAGTTGACAGTACAGAAATGGCAAATTATAAATGAAAACATTAATGTTAAAATACACTTTGAGTTTCATTTAATGTACAACATTATGAAGGGATCATATTTTCATGTTTTGGCCGGTCAGCTTCATTTCATTTGTGAATGTTTATCCATCTATTATATTGGGCGGCTGTGGCTCAGTTGGTCGAGCAGGTCGTCCAATGACCGAGGGGGCGGCGGTTCGAGTCCTGGCTCCTACTGTCCACATGTCAAAGTGTCCTTGGGCAAGACACTGAACCCTACATTGCTCCCAGTGTGGTCTGGCAGTGTCTTGCATGGCAGCAGCCGACTACTGGTGTGTGTGTGAATGGGTAAATGTGAGGAATTGTAAAGCGCTTTGGGCACCATGAAGGTGTAGAAAATAAGCTATAGAAGTGCAGTCCATTTATCATTCCTGACATTCAGGCTGCAACACATCCAATAATCTAATCATGAGGTGAAAACATTGTATTTGTGATATTATTATTTTTAGTTTTTTTTTTTTTTTTTTTTAATTTATGTAGACAGGGACAATGTATAACATACATTAACCTTAAACAGGAGAGATGCAGTGCGCCAGGTTAGCACTAGTGCTAATTTTCACCTGTAGTCCCTGGAAAGGCTGATGTTATCATTAAAAAAGCAGACATTAATAAAAATGAAAACATACAAAAGGGGATTATCATCAGGATGTGCTCCAAAAGCTGCAGGAGAGGACCAGTAAAGATAGGGGGAGGATCATGAGTTTGTCGACAAATGTGTGAGAAACTTATTGAAATGATTGAAAATAATGTGACTCAAGAAAAGGTGGGAGAGGATTTGGATATTTTGCCCCCTATGGTGCATAAGAGAATTAAAAGAGTGTGGATGTAGTTCAAGCATGTGCTGGTCTCCAGTCGATCAGATGACAAAGCATCAAGAACAGTGGTGTGAGTCCACAGGTGTCCTTTCCCATCTGATACAGAGTACAAATACACTTAATGTCTGGGAAAAAAATAAAGTATTTCAAATCATAAGTTCATAAAGATACAAAACATGAGAGTAATTATTGTTTAATTATGAAAACTTGTAAATGAATCATCTTTGCTGTTTGTGGAGCTAAAATGGCTCCTTTTCCGTTCTGTCTTGTTTTTTCTACAGACTGAGTCAGAGTTGACTGAGAAGTGTGACGCCGTACACACTGACCCAGGCGGAAGAACAACTAGTTCCCACCAATTGTGCAACATTTGGACAAGATCCAAATAGTTTAGCGACTTTCCACTGTGTTTCTGACACACATGACCTCAAATGACAGAAGTATCCAAAGTATCAATATTTTGATTTGTGAATCGAGTGTAAAGATCTGGTATCGGAGATATCGATATTTCAGTATCGATCTGCACATCACTAATCAAGAACCATCATAAGAGACACTGTGACTGACTTTATTAGGCTTTAAGGTGAAATACTTAGAAAATATCATGATTTTCAAAGAATTTCATCACAAGGAGGAATTTTTTTATATGAAGAGCTTGAAAATGGAACAAAATGGGAGAAAGAGAGAGAAAAAATACGTCTCTGCATTTGAATAAGATGTAAAAAGGTCAAACACAAACCATGTGAGACATCCACAGACTGAAGCCACATGTTGGATGCGTTTTATGATGAAATGTGTCCCCCTTGTGGTGAACCTGGAACAGTAAGACTGTACAGAATTATATAGATTGCGCCGTATGAGGTGCACAGTGTTACTCTGCATTTGTTACAGTTCATCAGTCTGTTTCAGTACAGAAACATGTGCACGTGTTATGTTTACATGCACAAAATGATCTGAAACCTAAGGAGCTGGTCTCATTGAATATTAAAAACTGAATTTTTCTCTAAATGTAATATTTTCTAAGTTATTTATCTCTGTTTATGGTTATACCTCTCCGTGTTTTTGCATTTTTTTTTTTTAATTAATTGTATTTTCCTACATTTGCTGATCATGTCTGTAAAAGCTCAGAGTAAATTCAACCGTTATATCAGAATAGAAAAAAAGTGACACTTTCAGCAAAACATACAATGAACCTAAAGTAAACCCAGAGTGTTCATCCATTGTCATTGATCCAACTCCATGGGTTTTACTGGTGAATTGCTGTTGTACAAGATGATGGCGTTTCCATGGTAACTACGAAGCCTCTGAACATCAAATGGCTCATATCTGATGACCATGAAAAGATGAATTATTTAAGTGTTTTCATAGGTTGTTTAAAAGTTGCCAGTCACTGTAGATCCGTAGATGCTTCTGGTCACAGCTGTTTAGGTCTTTCTCTGTTAAACTAGTTTTAGATGCTTTACCTAATTCATCTAAATATTTAAACTAATACAATTGCATTTTCCACCATGTATTTCATATATTTGTGTAGATACACTATACGTTTGGTCATTATCTATCTGTAAATTGGTCGCCTGTTCTCTTTTTAACTTTATCGATTGAAAACTAAACTATAACTGTTGTTTTTGGTGCTTATTCTGAAACATTATTTCTGCTAAACTGTTTCCACAGCCTATGAAAGTGAATATTCCATATGCAGCTGTGCACACTGAAACTAAAACTAGCATTTTTCAAAGTTTTTCCACAGGTCACCTCTTATCTTTACTTCCTTCAACCATCCTCTCGTGAAGGTCAGTGTTGTGATACTGGCTGCTGATGTCCTGTTTGGTGATCATTTTAATACTGTATTTTTTTTTCTTTGAACTAGAAATTGGCTTTTGTTTTTTGCATCCCTCTGACCCAGATATGACCATAACTGTGAGAGTAGGTTTGTGTCTTTATTATCCAATCAAAAGTAAAAAAAAAAAAAAAACCCTTTTCAATCAAAGAAAAAAAGTGTTTGCAAAAAAATTGAGACCCAAAAAATTGCATTTGAACACGTTTTTCTTTGATTAAATTTTTTTTTTTTGATTGAATTAATCTTTTACTTATTTGGGCCATATTATGGGTAGGATATGTATGTCTTTATTATTCAATCACCCCAAAAATATCACTTTGATAATATATTTGTGTGTGTATATATATTCACAAAAAATAACTCATTTCAATAATAATAAACATTTTCAATCAAAGAAAAAACTGCTCAAATGCATTTTTAGAACCTCAAATATATATATTTTTTGGCATTCAAACACTTTTTTTCTCTGTTTTTATTATTATTATTATTATAGTGAAGTAAAGAAACAAATCTACCTTCATACATAACCACAACCTGATTTAAAAAAAAAAAAAAAAAAAAAAGTCATGAATTCTGAATTGACTGTATAGTGTACATGTCCAACACATACCACACCATAGCAAAAATCAAAATGCAGGTGATATGACAGGAGTCGATATCACATCAATAGTGGAATAGTAGTGTGTGTGAATTGTACATAAGTCTGGCTGTTAATCCTGCAGTTTTAACAGAACAGGTCTGGGTATCATGTTCACATGTGCTGATAAGGAAAGTGAAGTTGTCTTTGTCCCCATCTAGTGGTCCTAAAGCAGTACGTCAGTCACTAAACATAAATCTTGAAGGCCGTCTGCTGAGGACAAACAGATGAGTGTGATGGAGCAGCGAAGCATCATGTGGATTTTAAAATAGAAACCTCATCATTCTGAGCTGTGCAGTCCACATATAGAAATACTGAATATTTAAAACATCATCATTACACTGGTCTGAGTCCGAAAGACTCCTGATCCACAACCTGGATTCTTTTAAGGATAAAATTCAGCGTTAATCGTTCCCTTACGTTATGTGGTTTCCCTCAAACAGGACTAAGACTGAGGGAGGTTTTACACCAGATCACTGTGTCCTGGATGCTCCAAGTTCTTTTATTTTAAGGACTGAAACATATTTCTAAAAAGAGTAGAAGTGGCATCATTTGCATCTTTTACAGTTTAAGGTTCAAGCTTCAAAGATGCTCAGATCCATTTTTGGATACAGGAGATGTGGAGAAAAGGAACAAAACAAGTTTCAAGATGTTGGATTGTAAAAATAAATGATCTACACAACTGTGTGTCAAGATTTATTTGGAAATTTCCACAAACATATCTGATTTATAAGCGGTTTCACGGCTGTAGATAACATGTAACATGAGTGAAACAGGTGAAGAAAAAGAATACAAGTAATAATGTGTTCAATAAACATCAGCTCAAGCTTTAAAATAGAAAAGTGTTAATTAAACATGATCAGGATTATACACAGTTAAACATGTTGATATGTAAAGATTCGTTGGCTTCAATAATATGATGAAAGGACATTTAAAAATCTGACATTTGGTCCAAATAGATAAAATAAGCCAACATTTATGACAATTCACATTCTAATAACATAATGAGAATAAAGTTGGGAAAAACCTGAGAAAAAAGTCATAACACCAAAATAAAATCACTGTATTTTAATAACAAAATAACACCGAAAGAATAAAACAGTAATTTCATGTTAACTTTTGTCAGATAAAAACAGTAAATCTACTGGTTCACTTTTTTCCTCATAAAACAATCTTTTTTCTAATATTCTGACTTTATTCTTGTAATATTATGACTCTTTCTCAAAATGTTACATCTTTAGTCTCATATCACGACTTCAGTCTAGAAATATCAGATATTTTTCATCCTTAACGTGTCTTGGATACTCCTTTGCAGCCATAATAAAGCCCAAAATAAAAATAAAAAGCAGAAATCAGTCATAACGTAGAATATGAAACAACTGTTGATCAGGTTTTCTCGCCTGGATGCAGAGATCTCATAATAACAATCATACTTCTGTCTAAAACAATGGCACATTTCTGAGGATATCCTCATTAAAGCTGCGTGAAGGAGTGTAAATAGAACAGTAGCAACGCACAGAATCACATCATTACAAGACACTGGATTACTTTACATGGTAATGACGGCGTTAATATAAAGCAGTCACGAAATATTCACTTAGCGATAAATGTACTAATATATTTCTCTATATCAGTAAATCCCATAAAAACCTCCACCGTTGTCTGGAAAGAAAACGCATCAGTCTCACAATTCATTATTGTAAAGGACGGAGCCTCTCAAACTGAAGACAGAAGTTAACGTATGATTTTAACACGATTCAACACTTATACGGAGAACTGAGCCTATGTTATAAAGAGTTAATATTATAAAGTCTGCTGTAGGAACGACACAGACTGATGCACCAACAAGGATCCACGATTTGGTTTGACTTTAACTCACAACTCCAAACTTTAAACCTCAATTCAGTTCTTTCTCTAAATGATATTAAACTGAGATTATACTTGATTCTGCAAGACTATAACTGCACTGACTGTTCAAAATGTGATCCAGTATTAGTTTGACAGTTTCACTGAGATGAAATCATCACACATGGTTTTTAACACATAAAGACCCAGTGCTACTTTTGTGTCTCTGTATTTAACCTTATAATATAATCCGCTGTGTTTTGTGTTTTTTCAGTGATCATCAGGTATTTTCCTGTGTTTAAATCATTGATCGTGTAGATGTTCATAAAAGCTCAGATTAAAGTTGAGGGTTATCATATCAAAAACAGGGAAAACTGAAGAAAAAATGACTTTTTCAGCAAAATATATCATTAACTAAACATAAAAACTAGTGTCTACGATCGCTGTCATTGATCCAACTCCATGGGTTTTAGAGATGAATCAACGTTGTAGAAGATGATGGTGTTTCCATGGTAACTATGGAGCCTCTGAACGTCCAAATGGGTCATATCTGATGACCATGAAAAGATGACAAATTGTATTTTACACCAGTTATTTACATGGATTGACAGGCTCAAACAGTTTAGGTCAGCAGATGGTTTATGTCTGTGGTGGCTGTTTGGGTCTTTATGGGTTAAGATCAAGTGAGAAAAATAATCGGTTGAGTTTTATGACGTTGAAAACCAGACCACACATAATAAATACGGTTGAAACTGTATTTTCTACCTACTATGACTGACTGTTGTTTGTCCTGTGTTACTTATTTGTTCACATTAGGCCACATTTCTCCATTAAATCAACCAACAAATAAACAAACTGGAGCTTTTACACTGACCCAGCTAACATGAGTATGCTACATGTCTTCTTAGCTGCCTAGCTTAAGAAATACAGAGCAGCCCAATTTTAGTTTCTCCCATTTTATAATTTCTAGTTCCCAACAGTTCATAAGTCTATTACTTATCTAGCTATATTTCTGCTTTAGTTCACACAGGAGTTTATATTTTTTTGCCACACTACTATAAGTAACTAGTTAACTGACCAGCAACTGATGCAACATTTAGCATTAAGGAACACAGAGGGGTCAAAAGTTAGCCATTAGCACAAGTTCCCCATAGCACACATTCATTTTGATATATATATATATATATATATTTAGTTATTTAAAACAATACGGAGAGTAATAGCAATAACGTAAATAAATCAAAATTTAAAACATTAAAGAAAACATATAGAAATAATTAAAAGTGACCCTTAACACTACATCCTGCTCATGTCATGTTAAAGAAAAACACATTTCTGCAAGAATAGTCTTGAAATATCAGATAGAGGTAGAAAAAAACAACTTCTCAATGTATCTGAGCACATAAAAAACCCAGTAACAACAGTTAGAAAATAGAAACATTTTCTCTGTTTGATTATTTAAAATCCTGCTTCAGTTCGCACCCTACCTTGGAGAAAATAAGTGCACTGGAGAGAATCTAAATCTTACCAAGTGTATTTTTCTCATTAGAATTACATTGTAAATATAGTTCTCAAATACACATTGTAGCTGTTTCTGCTACATCTCTGCTAGTTCAGGTCTATTACACAGAAATGATTATTTTCTTAAATATCAGATTAACTGTTGACAAATAATAGATAAATCCCAGCACACGTTCTCAGACCTCCTCGATTTCAGATACACATAACATCATTTCTTAGACAAATCTTTTGTCTTTTTTAGATGAATTCACACATCTGCACATCTATTATTATGTTTACTTGATTCCAGGAAGAATGGAAATGATGTAGGTGTAAATACATTTGAATTCAGTGAAATTAGCTTTTATTTGTGCAGCAGAGAACGTATGCTTGTCTATTTGGACTGACATTTGTAGTTTTATTAAACTGTGTGATGTTAAACCCTGTTTGAGACCAGGTCTTTAATTAAATAAGCCTTGTTGGAATAAACCAGCCTTAGGGTCATACGTTGTTCTTCTGGTACGGTATAGGTTGTAGTCCTGGATGTAAGTACGCCATGGCTTTGAATTCAATAAAGAAAGTTAAACACTATAAACAGCTATTTCAGTAGAAAACTGGAGGGAGGGGAGGAGGGGAAATCACTTCTCACTCAGATAATTCCTATTTAGTCATCATATGTGGAAACTGAACAACTGTATATAGAAGAGGCCTGATTAGTGTACTGTCCTCCTTTTTTGCATCTTTTAATTCTGTTCTTTACAAAGTCTTACTTAAACCTACGTCTAAAATGCTGCCTGATTGACAGCTTGTGGTGCATTCATGTACATGTAGAAAGGCCTTTGTTAATAAAGCTGTGTGAGGAACACAGGTTAAACAGAAGCTAAATGTGAGCTGGAGTCCAGCAGCAGCAGCCGGCGGCTCCCAGTAAAACATTCATCGTGTTCAGTATTTGGCGTCTGAAGCAGCACATCGGGTTAGTTTCATATTGCACAAGATGAGCAGAGGATGCATCTGCTGTTAGGACAAAGATAATAGAAACATGAAGGCATCGGAAGTGAAAGTCTCAGAGGAACCAGGCGTCAGGGCTCCGTCCATCAGAGGATCACGCAGCTGGATGAGGACGCCTCCACACTGCTGGACGCACATGTCAAGCACACGTTAAAACAACCGGTAGAAAAGCATCAACATAAACACAGCCACAGTACTGGTCCCACCTCTGCGCTGGAGTGTCACAGTGCTTCATCCTCTTGGGGGCGCTGCCCTCCATGTCCAGGGAAGTGGTCTGAGCATGCTCAGAAACCCCCACCTGAGGAAAAGTCAGTGACACTTTGTCCAGAGATACTGAAGAGGTGAACTTATTTGGCTGTTTTAGAATCATCTTTCATTTAAGGTATAAGTGATAATTATAGATAGATATGGAAAACAATTCAGTGACTGAAAGTAAAATTAAACAACTTTAAAAATGAAAAGAAAAGTTAAAGACATAATAATAAGTGACCCTTTGATGAGTCCTGCATCCTTCTGGATGATATCAGTAGAAAAATAAAATAAAAAATAGTGAATTTCTGTAATAGATCTGAAATTTTAAAGACATACAGAAACCTGCATTTGAGAGCTACATTCACAATATAGACTTAATTTAATCAATAAAGCATCTGCTTACATCAGTGTAGTCATCTAATGCATATTATAGTCACATATGGCATAATAATGTCTGAAATATACAGATAATGTGTGTATATTTCAGACATTATGACATCAATAATCTCATATTATTTCCTGTGGAATAAAATGGCTTATTATTACTGGGATACAGTTATGTAACGTTATAAAACAATGGGAAATCCCATCGGAAGTTAATTAAAAATGAAAATCCACTCAACTTATTAATTTTATTTGGATTTTTATGTAATGAAGCTCAAAAAGTGTTTGTAAATCTGTCAGTGTTTTCAGCTGTGAATGACCTCATCCACAGTGTTTATTACTTTATTAAAGCAGGAAATTCAACATCCCCGTCTAAAGTTTGTGGATATTGGCTTTTGGATCATTGGCGCTCTTGGGGGAGGGTTTAATGAAGGGTCAACAGTAAAAAGAGACAAACATAAACAAATACAGCCTAAGAATGTTGTAGAATCTGTTGTATGTTGGGGCTCACCATGTTCCTCTTCCTGCTGGTCGGTGTGTTGTGGTCGTCGGAGTGCAGGGGCTGTCTGCACAGCTCGTCTCTCTGATAGACCACCGTCTGCTTCGACTGCAGCTTCCTATAAACGCAAACATTCAAACTGCAGTCGTGCATGTGGTCTCCAGCATCATTTACAAATGTAACCTCAGGGTTTAACCTATAAAGACCCAGTGCTATGTTTGTGGTAGTTCTCAAATACATTTTTCTCTAGCTTTCACCTTTCTTAAATGATCTATCACCACTTATTATAATATTAACCTCTGTATTGTGCGTTTTTTTCAGTCAAAATCAGATATTTTACATTTAATTCACTGATCATGTAAATGTTTATAAAAGCTTAAAGTTGAGGGTTATTATATCAGAAACAGAGAAAACTGAAGAAAAAGTGACTTTTTCAGCAAAGATGTCAATAACTGAACATAAACCCAGTGTGTCCATCCACTGTCATTGATCCAACTCCATGGGTTTTGCTGGTGAATCAATGTTGTAGAAGATGACGCTGTTTCCACGGTAACTACAGAGCCTCTGAACGTCCAAATGGGTCATATCTGATGACCATAAAACGATGACAAACTGCATTTAACACCAATTATTTATTTCCATGTATTGCTAGGATTAATGGATCAACAGGTATTAAACAGTTCAGGTCAGTAGATGGTTTTGGTCTACTGTGGCTGTTTGAGTCTTTATGGGTTAAACCAGAAACAAAGGGTATTATTTCTGAACCATTTCTGAAAAAACAAACAAACAAACCATATTTTAAGAGTAAATATATTGCAGCAACTTCATGCAAACAAAGGCCTCTGCTAAAACAAACCTGTTGAAGCTCATTAGCCAACCATACATTACAATATCGTCACCTTCCTAAGTCTTTTTTTTTTTCCAGATTTTTCAGGATACACAAACACAACCAAAAATTGAGTATGTTTATGATTTAGGCAAAAAAAAAAAGTCATCTTCATCAAGAAATGATACAACATAATTAGTTAAGACATTAAAAACCTCCTCACAACCACCTTATAGTACTGCATGACCATGGTGGCGTCCTGGTAAAACCTACAGTAAACTACACTGATGAGTTTATGTCATGAATTGATGGTAAGAAGGTGGAACGGGTCGAAGCTGAGCAGATGAAAAGCTAAGTGAGAGTTAAAGTGCATTTGGCCTTCAGTCCATCCCCGGTGGTCAGAGCTCAGCCTTTCTCACTGTTCACTTAGTGTCACCAAGCATTGATTTACGCACTAATTAAGTCCCTCGGCTAAGAGTTTCATGTAGTGTGTGGTGTGTGAGTGTTAGCACATCATGCACTGACTAAAAGTCCACTTCAAACTGCTGCGATGACTGTGGTTACTGAGAGGTACCGCGCATGACAGGTGTGTTTGTCATGTAAATACACACAACGACGATCCAACAGTGTGCGCTGGTTTGATACAACTAACAACAGAAAGAAAACAGTTTGGATTATACTTGAGAAAAACATCAGATGGATTCACAGATGTCAGTCCAGGCACCGTGCGCTCTTTGTTAAATCAATAATTCAACTGTGTGTCGACGCACACACACAGCCTTCAGCCTGCTCCCGTCCCCAGTGGTGTGAGTGCCGCTGACCCCTGGTCCTTTCAGCCTGTCCTCTCCTCAGTCCTCCTCCACAGCTAATTACGCTCCCTGGAGTTTCTGGGCGTCCGCCTGCAGCCTCGGCCCCCATCTGCCGGTCTGGTCTGAGCTCTTTGACAGCCCGATCCTGAACCTCACACACACACTGATAAACTAATTAGCCTGGCAGGGCACGCCGGGGTCGGGGCCCTCAGCAAACCGGGCCCCGCTGCAGACCAGGACTGACCCAGGCCCTCCACCAGGGAGCTGGGGCCATGCGGCCCAGAGAGGAGTTACTGAGGTCTGACTGATCAATGCTGAGAGGCTGTCAGGGAGATGGACAGGTCTGAGGTCCAGTATCGGGCATGGAGGCCCAGACAGGGAGATACAGAATATATATGTGTGTGTGTGTGTGTGTGTGTGCGTGTACGCGCATGTGTGTGTGTGTGTGAGAATGTCAACTCATTACAGTACAGGTTTTGTTCTTCCGTTTGTTTTCCAGCTTCTATGAATCAAGATATTCACAAAACTCACACTTGTCACTAAAAACAAAAACTAATCTAAATCCACAAGGTCAGGTACATTTCTCAAAATTAAATTCAAATTAAAACTGCATGTTCACTTTAGCTTAAACTAACTAGAGCTAAACAAAAACTGGAGACATTTGATACAAGTACAGTAAAAATAAAATACAGGGCATAGACCATGTCATTTTAACAGTTTAATGTAGAATTGTTAAATGTTATGATTTTAACTTATAAAGACCCGGTGCTACTTTTGTGTCAGTTCCCAAATTAATTTTACTTTCAATTTAACATTTCTGAAGTGATTTATCAACAGTTGTCATCTGAATTTTACTTTTTTTTTTTTTTTGTCTTAGAGAAAAATCTGGTATTTTCCAATATTTGATTTACTGATTATGTACTTTAATCATCATGCTGGAATGACATTTGTGGGTTATTATATCAAAAACAGAGAAAACGTGACTTTTCTGGTAAAATATCATTAACTGAACATAAAAAAAAAGCATCTCCAACAACTGTCACTTGTCAAACTCCATGGGTTTTACTGGTGAATCAATGTTGTAGAAGATGACGCTGTTTCCATGGTAACTATGGAGCCTCTGAACGTCCAAATGGGTCATATCTCATGACCATGAAAAGATGACAAATTGCATTTTACACCAATTATTTTCATGTATTGATAGGATTAGCAGATTGACAGATATTTAACATTTTACATCAGTAGATGGTTTGGGTCTTTATGGGTTAAATGAATCTACTTTGGTTAAAAGTAAAGAAGCTTCAGAGAATTAGCTACTGTTCAAAATGTTGCACCTTAGACCCATATACGGTTTCATCTGTGTTTGTCAAACTTCATCAAAAACAATTGTTATGACTGTTGTACATCTTCATTATCAGCGCGCAACAGATCATGGAAAATGCCCATTTAGACAAAGCACACAGGAAAAAAGGAAAAGAAGCAAAGAAATCTACTTTACCGGTGATGTTGTCACTAAAGGCCCACCTAAAAAAATGATCAGTTTACTCTGAGAACATGCAAGTAAATTCTAGAGTTGAGAAACTGTACCACAAGAAAAGGCTGCAGTGAAACTGTTGTTTTTTGTCCACAGCAGCACATCACTTTCCTTCAGTGCTGGGTCTGCAATATGCTTCTTCATACTGACCATCATATAATGAAGGTACATGCCAAAAAAAAAGAAACAAAATAAAATAAAACAACAAAATACTAACTACCTGTAATATTTTTAAATACCTCATACAACTCCACTTCAAAAAATATAATTAAGTAATAAAAATTCTGGTCAACAATTAATTGCCATAAAAATAACTGCAGCTAACTCTTGAATTCATTTGATTGCTCAGTTCATTTTATGGCATTAGGACAGTGTGAGCCAAACCATAGTTTATTTATACACATAAAACACATTAATGAAGAAAAGGAGCCATTTATTGGCTTAAAAGATATCCACATAACTTAAATATTACAAAGACTGTGACTGAGATTTGCAAAGATATCACTGATAATGACAGGTATCTGTAGAAATGAAGTGCAATGATTTGAAGAGAGAGACAGAAAGAGAGAAAGAAAGAGAGAGAGAGAGAGAGAGAGAGAGAGAGAGAAAAGGCTGGAAAGTGATGTGAAGTAGTGCTGAAAAATGACATTTCTAGTAGTTTATACAGCTGAAAGAAGACCATTATTACGTTTAGTAGTTGTGGTTTTATGTCACATAAGTGCAGTAAGTCCATCATGTTATAACTGTGAAAGACCTAGACAAGACCAGGGTAAATGTCCATATAATGAATGGAAGTCAATATAACATCTGGATCTTTTGCGGTTGTACTATTGCACAGGCTGATATTGAAAATATGATTTGATTAATGATATAGCACAAGTGAAGGGAGATGTATTGATTATATTCCAGAGGTGTTTAAAGCAGTCCTCACAGATAAATGGTGTTTTGAGTGTTAAGATGTGGTCGTAGCATTAACAGTAGTTAGGTTTAATTGAAGGGTTACGTCAGTGTTTTTCAACCTTGGGATCGGGACCCCATGTGGGGTCGCCTGGTTTTTCTAGTAATTGATTAAAAATGAAAGAAAAAAAAACATATTAATAAAAAATATATGGTGAGTTCAGAGAGAAAATCACAATCCATAAAAGACATGACAAACTGTGAAGCTGAAACTGAAGCACTGTGGTACTGTTTATCTG
>JAPQRP010000005.1:10898826-10960312 GCA_037367295.1 Apogon hyalosoma
TACGCCACTATCTGCCAGTGGATCGTGGATGCCTGGGCTAAGGTATCAGGCTCAAGTGTCGTCCGAGCTGACTGTTTCGTTTCGCTTAATGCACCTTATAATCCGGTGCGCCTTATGTATGAAAACAGACCCGTTCATTGATATTGCACCTTATAATCTGGTGCGCCTTATAGTCTGAAAAATACGGTAAGTAGACTACTATTACTTTTTTTGCAGCTTGGACATTTCACAGACACATTTAAATACAATATAGCAAACAAGTTTATGGCAACATAACTTAAGACCTACCATATCCAATTTAATACCTTTTAAAGACTTTTTTTAAGGTATTAAATACAGATTTGTAAATTCAAGACTTTTAAGACATTTTAAGACCCTGCGGGAACCCTGTATATAGTGTAGTGTGGTATGAGTACTCAAATGTACGGTAAAAGAAGCTGCAAATTGTGCCATTTAAGGGCACTGACCTTCTGTCTGCTACAATACACTGTGTGACACAGTGAACAAACAAACAAGGCTGTAAACTATTCACAGTTTTTAAAAAAATCTAATCCCACTTGCTATTTTTTCTGGATCATACTGCCTGATATATTTTATTTCCAGTAAAGCTATTTTTTCTCATACTGCAACTATTCTTTTTTAACCCTATTCAGTTAGTTTTTTTCTCGGAGGTACTTGTTGCAGTGTCATTCCTCCTGTCCAGTGTGAAAACTGACAATACGTACTGTCAAAATAACTATTGTTGTGAAATGCCAGTACAATTTTAATTTTTATTGTAATTTCACTCTAGTTATTTATTATAACAATGATTATGACGTCTTTGAATGCTAATCGTAAGAACTGACACCGGCCTTGAAAAAATAATACTTTTCAGCCCATACTCATGCCTCAAGGTCATAATACCACATATTTACTTTTTCTATTGTTAATGCTTTATAGGCTGTGATTAAACCATGCAGTCAAGAAATCAATGAAAAAGTGTTATTTTCTTGCTGTGTAATAATTCCAAGAACATAGTGGTTTGTACTGGCTGACACTCACGCTGAGCAGGCCTCCCTGGCTCCTGGTGTGGCCAAACACTTTCTCCACAGTGCAGTCCTGCAGGGGGTAGGCGTGTTGGCCTTCAAACTTGTCTCCGTTGGTGGGATGCAACGGGCTGCAGCGCTTAGCCTGCAGCAGCATGTCAGAGAACAGGAAGAACATCTTGGGTTTAGCCTCTGCACCTTTAGCAGGCACCATCTTCAGCCAGCCCTCGCAGATATACCACCTCCCTGAGAGAGAAACAAACACAGGCATTTTCATTCAGCGGATCAGTCCTTATCCCAGCATGCAATGGAAGAGAACACACCTCTTAATATGAGGCTAAAAAGGATGCTGCTACTTGAACCTTTTGGCCATTTCAACTTTCCATTCATCTGCTGTCTCTGTGTGAATAAATAAGCCTACAGACAGATATGGCACAGTAATAGCAGTGGTAGTCATAGTATGAAGACGAGTTTAAGCTGCAGTGACCGGCCCCTCAAACCTTTGCACATGTAGATGTCTTCAGACACCGTGTAAAAGAACAACCACTACTGATCTGCCATTGCTTAACAACAATTTATGACAACTTCACATTGCAAAGGTCTGACATAAAACACTAACCCGACATGAAATAGTTTGGGTTAATTCACAGGGAGAATTATTTTAAACTGCAGCTCCACTTTAATTCAATATTAATTCATTCAACTTAATTGGTGTAAAGTAAGAGTTTGGACCACTAGGCATTAGCATGCTAATAGTTTGCATGCTAGCAGTTAGCACAAAAAAAAAAAAAAACAATGATAAACACAAAAGTTCATCATTAGTGCATAATTAGGATTAATAAATTAATTACATGTTTATATCTGGTTGTTGTTGTGAGATTCAGAATTATTATGGCACTTACTGGCTTCATTATTAAGTCGTTCCCCTTTGAGTATGTGGTTCTAAAGTTCAGGATGTAAAGGATCAGTGTGTAATTGTTTGTGATATCTAGTGGCTTAGTTTCATATTGCAACCAACTGAACTGTCTTGTATGGCAGCTATGTGACAGGCAAATTTGGTGTCCACACCTGTAACTAATATTTACCCCGCCCACCCAAAGGGGAGGCAAGGGGTATTGTTTTTGGTTTGTTTGATGGTTTTTTGTTTAACACTCTAGCAACAAATCTACTTGTTGAATTCATTCCAAAATTGGTTTATAGATTGCCAGTAACTCAGAATAAAGCCAATTACATTTTAGAAGTAGGTCAAAGTTAAAAATATTTACAAATTTAAAAAATCTTTTTTTTCTCCATTCACCTATAATGGGTGAAGTTTCAAATGTCTGTAGCAGCAAAACTACTGGTTGAATTCATACCAAATAGATGTGGTATAGATATGGTAGACCAGAATAGATGTGGTTATATTTTGGGAAAAGTAGGTCAAAGTTCTAAGTTTTTATTAAGTTTTAAAATCTTTTTTCTTCTCCCTTTTACTGATAATTAGAGACACTTCAAATATCTATAAAAACATCAATTTTGTTTCAATTTACTTCAAACTTGGCACATATTTAGCAGCAACTGACATGCTGACATCAGCACACGCATAGATATGATGTCAACAGCTGGATTGATGCTAAAATAAGCTACAATACATACGAGGGGCGGGGGTTTGTTGTGCCTGGCACCAGTTGTTGCACATTTTATGGGAACCCGCTGATTAGTCAGATGAGTTCAGCGTTAATCAAATTCGAACTAGTTCCATCGCCTATTTTTGAAAAAAGGGAACAAAAAAAGACAAAAAAAGTTTTCCATCAACCTTTTCTAATATGATATTTCCCATTCACATAAAACAACTCTGAAAAAACACAACTACCAGTTTTCATCTCTTCAACTTTTCAGCTTTTTTCACTTATGAGCTTAATTGGTAATGCTTTTGGAAAGAGAGATTGGAAAATAAGATTAATATTGGAACTTTCTGATATATTTCTTTTGTATAGTGAAACTTAACTCATTTATTTGATGACTGACTTTGTGCTTGTGGTGCTGAGAGGTCTGAATGACAATAAAACAGTTTAGAAGGACATGTTTGCTTACCTGGCTCAAAGACAGGAATAAACTGCAAAAAAAACTAAATTACCAAACAAAAAAAACACCAGTATCTCAAAACATTATCATATATCTGTATTAGCATCGGCCAATAATTTCACCATCGGTGTATCCCTAGCAATAATTAATATTTTACGGTATTTGTGCAGGAAACCCTACTGACCAGCCACATATACAGTCATAAAACAACACTTTTCAGTTAAAAATCTGCTCGTCATCACAAACCACTGAATAACAGAACTGTACAGAAATACACTGAATATAACAAGGTCAACACCACTGGCAAGAAGGCAGAGATAAATACGGCATCGAATATCAGTCACATAGAAGACCGTTGACAACGATCCACTGAGACTGACCCACAATATGGGTTTAAGTAGACTCACTGTGCAGTAAAGTAAAACAGTAATCATCCGCTCAACCGTCAACAAAAATAATGAGACAAAGTAAATGATGCTGAATTGAAAGGATAAATGAAAGCTGTGGAGAAAAAGACAGACTCGGTGGGAGGTAGACATGTAGGGGTGTGGCTGCTGAGAAAAGCTCTCATCTCTTTCACCGTGATTGGCAGCAGCATGATGATAGCTAATAAGCAAGAGGCTGACATTTGGATAGATAAGATGAAAATTCAGCCTGGGTCTGGGGTTTTTTGTAATTGCCCCAGTCAGTAGCCTGTGATTGCGGCTAGCCTGAGTGGCCGGAGCTGTGCCTCTGGGGCTCAGGGAGGACATTTTCAGCTACAGACAAGCCCGCTGAGATTAAGTGACAGGGCCAGGCGGGGGTCAAATTGCTTTTAAAATGCCATGGGTCTCAAATGGAAAAACAGTCAAGAGACACGCCATGACTCTCTCAGGTGTTGCGCAGAGATTGCAGCGCTGGTTGTGATTGTTCTACTAAATATGATTTAAATGAAATTCTGTTTGAGCCATATATAATCCGTTTAAAGATGTTTACTTGAAGAGCGAGCGGTCAATATAATGCGCCGTTTCAGGAGGGAGACGATCCTTTCATCTCACACTCAGATCAGGACATTTCCTGACAAGAGAACACAGATCAGAATCCAAGTTTAGAAATGTTCTTATGAACACAAAACCCTCTCATCCTGCACTCTTTCACTGAAGGGTTTGTGCACAAATTGTAAAAATGTAACATCAAGTCGATATCTGTTAATGAGAAGTTATGTGCCTGCTGTGTACAAATAGTCTGCATCCGTGTAAACTGTGTAAGACGGCCTTTCCACAAAACCTAACCAAAATGGGTCATAAAGCTATTTGCTGGGTCACCACTTGTCAGAGTAGAATATACAAGAAGAGTATAACAGTTTAAGTTATCTGGAATAAACGGATTTTGTTTGCGCTAAATCCATGTGAAATACTGAGAAGCCATAAAAAAACGGTAATAAAAGAAGTAATAAAACTAACTGTGTAAAAGATATAACAAGACACAAACAACGAAACACCAGACACATAATAAGATGATCGTGGTGCAGGAGATGAACCTGCATAAAAGGTTTTGGCATCTAACATGGTTATACATAAGACTTCTTTCCACTGGTGTAAAACAATAGTAATGGTTTTTGTCTGTCTTCCACTGAAAGTTCTTTCTCACTTTTTCTCACCTTTGATTGTATATTCAGCCAAGTTTTTTGGCCCTGATGAAATCATTCCTGTGATTTTAAGACTCAGAAGTCCCCGTTTGAATGGTTTGTCGAAAAGTGTTGGGAATCACCATGGCACCCACTCCCACAAATACAGTCTATTGTTGTGAGTGGGTGCCAAACTAATCTTCCTCTCTTTAGCTATAATAATTCTCAGTCCTTTTGTGATTAGGAGTGCTATAGTACAGGAGTGACGGTGCATTAAGCAGTAGGTACATTCAAATTTTCTTCTGAGATGTTCTAATCTTCCACTATTACTGTATTTAAAGAACCATAACTCCTGAACAGTCCACAGCTGAGACGTACTGTACTGGTTCAAAGTCTTAACAAATGCAGAGGTAGAATATAACACATTCTCTTTGTGATAACAGAGTGTTAGTGCTTAATTCATGCATGAGCAGTAATGTGTTTCATGTTTGCTCAAGCATCAGAATGCTGCCAGCGTCCAGTGTGCTGAAACAGACGCATTTCCACAGCCATAAAGTGTGCTCATTATTCACATGTGCTGAGGTCCGCTTATGCTCCTTTTGAATACTTTAAATATTGTCTGAACAAAGAGTGTGAGCTTCGAGGACCATTCCAATGATTCTGCATTTTTTATAAAGCCAAGGAGCTACAATCATCTTCCAGAAGTTTTCTAAATCTTCCAAATTCAGTCATATCCCCCTCAGGAAATTCACTGCTCTCTTTCATCAAACTACAAAATGCATTTTACACGCAGGAACAGAATTATTAAGTGACTTTATATATATTTCCACTGCTTTGTTGACTATTAAGTTAATCTCTAGATCTCTTTAACACATTGTAATGTCTGTGTTTTCCTTACTAGATCTATTCTGCAGCATACCTTAAATGAAATAAATCTATGAACTAAATGAATTAGCATTTCATTCACACGCACAGGTACATAAATGAGTATAAGGATGTCAGCTCTTTTCTATATAAAGGGGAACTCATTTTCTTTAAGCAGCAGAAGGATTCACAGATCACCTGTCCAAAATAAAGGAAACTAACTATAGTGAATGTGTTTTAACCTGGAGGATCAGCTCAGGTAAACCACCTCCTGGAAGCGGATTCAGATGGAGAGATCCTTAAGGGAAGAAAAATCATCTTAAGACCCTTTTCACTTTAGTCGTGAAAACCTGCCAGTAATGTGATCCAAAAACACACAATTATGCACAATCTACAGAGGTGGGAAGTGATGAAGTACAACTACTATATTAAACAACTATAATTTTTATGCACCTGTACTTGGGTATTTTTTGTTCCAAATTGTTGTAATATTAAAAAAAAAAAGATGCAATGAAAAACATTGTAAATGACACAATAAAATGTTGGAATAGACAAATGTTGGAATAGACACAAAAGGATTAAACAGACATGAAAGACTGATGGACTGTAGTGAACAGGCAGATGAAATTTTCAATTGTTGTTAAAATTGGAAAAAAAAATTTAAATAAAGTTAAAGTTCATTAGTTTCAGTTTTATTTTTACTTTAAGTAAGAATGTTTTAGTAGTCTTCACATTTTTATTAATGACATGAGGTTCAGTTAGCTCTGTACATAAAGAGCTGATAAAAGTGTCCTTCAAATGCCAGGTTTTTTTATAAAAACTTACTGACTTTTTCAGTCCATTTTAGAACTTGTACTTTTTCACTTCTACTGTAGAAAAGATGTCAAATCAGTCCTCATGCTTTTTTCTTTAAAGAATATTTGGACTTTTGACACCTCTGTCCATCAAACAATGACAGCTTCTGTCTGTTTTATGGACAGTCACTTATTATTCATCATCTACAAGTTCTTATATTGTCAGTTTAATCTGTGAAATACTAAACTGAACTGCTTTGAAAAACAAAGCAGTTTTTTATAACAGTGAAGGATTTATTAAATACAGTCAAATAGATAAAGTTCACAGAGGATGGGTCTCTCTTTGTTGACCAGGGTCTTTCCAGACCCCCTGCCAACATCTGAACCTCTGCGATACTTTGAGGCAGCAGGAGGTTCAAAGAGCAGGAAGTGCCAAGCACTCGTCTCCATGTTCGAGGCCTCGCAGCTTCGCTTGTCAAAGAGCACCTTTGCTCTACTACAAAGTCTTGAGGGCTGGACCAGGTGGGGCATCCAGGTTTGATCTACAAAGGGTCCAGTTCCTCCTGATGTGCCTGAGGTCCGAGGGATGTGAGGGAGTCAGAGGGCAGCCGGCGGGACAGGATGAGGACCGCTCAGGTTAAGCATTGTTGACTTTGGACAGACCTGCTGTGTCTGTGTTTATCAATGGACAGAGTGGTTTTACTGTAGGTCAGGGATGCGTTCCAGTGGAAACAAATGTTTAAGTGGACAACGGGGACATCTAACAGGTGACAGCTGGATAGAAAAAAAGTTTACATATGTATATGGATACAGTTCTATAAACATAGAAAATATTAAGATAAAAATGTATTTGATTTGTTTTAAGAGCCAAGAGCTATTTAGAAAGAAGTATTCATCCAAGTTTCTTTTCTGTCCATTGTTCAGCAAACTCCTGTCAAAATAATCTGTAAATGAACTGCATTTCTCATTGGAAATGATTCACTAGAATCATATGACATGTAACAATATGCAGTAGCTCCCATTTCACTGAAAAATACCCTCAATACCTTTTGTATTGTTCACTACATCTATTATACGAGTGAACACAAATGGATTTGGATCTGAGACTTGACTCGCTCGCTGAGACTTACAACCAGAGGACACTAAGTATAGTTTTCGCTGCAGTTTTTTCATTCTAGTTTTCTTTGTGGATAGTGAATAAAATAGTCAACTTTTACAACATATATGCATTTACCATTTCGAGCTGAATTTCCAGATGAGATTCTAAAAAAAACAGTCATTACTAAATTATTAATCTCATTAACCTTGGACAAAAAACAAAAAATAAAATAATTAGGAGGAACAGTTGGACAAATACAGAAACAAACTGGAAAAGCTCCATGTGAAAAGTGCCAGCAAAATGTGAGACATCCTTGTCTTAAATTGGAGGAACAGGCAGACAGACACAAATGTGCAGCCTCGTAGGGAATCAGGCTGACTGTCTGCAGTATTGATGTCCCATTGATTCAGGCTTTGTGTCTCACAATCGCCCCCCTCATCTCCTACAGAGCTACTTAATATGTTTGAGGGGCTCTGACGCGTCTCATATGTAAAAGGCAGAGCTTTTCTTCTCCCCACATTAGTGTCGGTGCTGGTGGGGAGGGTGGGAGTGGGTTGGTGTGGGGTTGCCGGTGCAGGGTGCTGCTGCTGCTCTGAAGTCTGCCTGGTGGGACCACAGCTTTATTGGCTGGAAAGGAAGCCGGCAGAATTGCGAAGGGCCTGAGAACTCGGATGAGAGGAAGCTTTTGAAACTTCCCACATTGGCATTAGAGAGATGAGCTGCTACTCAGCCGCTCGCACCCGACGTACGCCGACACAGCCGCGAATGCACACATAAAACAAGTCTGCATATCCAAGCAAACAAACAAACACACACCCGTGGCTTCGCACACATAAGCACACTTTGGCTTCCTTTTTATCTGCTGGTCCATGAGATGAGGCTGGGCTCTAATTGGTCCTGGGGGAGATTGGCAGGGCGAGCGGAGCAACGAGGAGGCCAGATCCTCTGGAGACAAACAACAGGAGGAGGGGCAGTGGCATGAAGAAAAGGGCCACCACTCCACAAGTAGAGAAGGAACCGGAACGGAACAGAGGAAGGAAATAAGCAGGATGAATGGAAAAATTCATCCGCATTTTACATTCATCTCTAGATGCATTTACAGAGCTTATTATGAGTTCATGATAGACTTTTTGACACTCAATTTGGCCAAAATACTTGGATTTCTACCTTATAATGTACAAAAATGACAAAATGATCAGAATCAGAGTGCAGACCTGGGACACTGAAGAAGTAAAAAATACTTTCAAGTCTATGAGTAAAACACTTTAGGGATACTTCTACATTGCCTAAACTTTTAAGCAGCAGTTGTTTCCCCTTGATGCTTAAACGTCTACATATTGACATGCATATTACACAAACCAAACACATGGAAGCTCGCGGTTTTGTTTTGCACAAAACTACACTATGTGCTGCCTGCCCGTTTAAGGAGTAAAAATGCACATCCACATTTACTCAGCAAATGTAGATAAAAACCTCTTTTTTTTCTAAATTTATTATTGTAATCTTTTACATGTGGCATACTGTGTTTCGTTCTCATCATATTACATGGTTTGAATGACAGTAAAGCTGAGTCACAGTCAAACATGTAACTTAGCTTATGTGCATGGATTTATTAAGAGAATACATTATTGCCCTGGTATTATATCTATTATTTTCTAATAAAACATACTTGGTTGTGTAATAAAACATTTCTATTGTTTTGGTGAAATATTTTATCTTATTCTCATTATTTATTACATGCTTTTAATCAGTTTATTTATGCATCTGCCATGCTTTCATTTATTTAACTGCATACAAACTAAAAACTGGCTAATCTAAAACCTAACATGCACATAGAATAGTTTTGTCACCTGCAAGAATCCAGTCCACTCTACTGATTACAACGTTACAGCCAAATGTAGCACCTCTCCTTATTCAAACTGTTTCCTTTTTTGCTAATATATACACTGTGTGTTGCGCCCCCACCCAGTGTTTCCCCAAAGACAGACTGATACGTGCAGAGAGACACAGAGGAGGTGGAGGTGGTTCTTGGAGAAGATAAAAAGAATATGTGATCAGAGGATCTAACCTGGAGCCAACACCTTCGTCTTTCGCCCTTTCAGCAGTTTCTGCACCCGGCAAAGCTGCAGGTGGTTCTCATGGTGCCGGGTATTGTTCTCGATACGCTGGGACACCTCTGACACGGCGCTCACAGCCCCTACAGCAAACACATACATTTACATTAGGATATATGTGGATGGCAACCCTTTTGGTAGTACTTTACAGCTAGGTAATATCCTGGGAATAGTGGGGTAGATTGGCAATATGTAGATAAAAATGATATGTAATTAAACACCAAAAAGGCAAGGACCAATTAGAACATAAAAGTGTACACAAGAGGACCAATCAGTTCTGCAGGGAAAGGAGGGATGAAGAAAAAGCAAGAAAATGAGTGGAGGACACAGAGTACTCATGAAGACAACAAAACCTCAAGGAGAACAACATTTGTAATAAACCTCCACAAATAGGATTTTTATAGCTTTACTCAAGAAGGACAACAAGACCAAATCCAGGCACTTCAAGGACTTTTTTTCAGATTTTTAGATATATTTTAGATTCATTATTTTCATTGCTAAGTGTACTAACCAACGAACACGAGTTTGCTAATGTTAGTCCGACAGCTGAGGTATTAGACATTATATTAGTTTGACTGTGACTGGAAAAAAGCAAGACAAAAATCTGAATATGACAGTCGAACTAGTACAAAAAAGCCAAACTAAAAACTCTCTTGGCTCAACATTTTAATTTAACCAAATAGCTTACTGTAATAAGACTCTACAAATCCAGATCTGCTTGTAATGGTCATATCATTGTACCCTGTGAAGAATGATTTCATGATAAACTGGAATAATGTACCTCTTGATATTTACGTATTAAAAGGAGGTAGTTTAGAAAAAAAAAAAGGTGCAGAAGTATTTATTGGAATCTTCTTTAGCATATACATTCTTTTCTCTTTGTATATCATTTACATATTGTTACCTCATCCACAGAACAGCAGAGGTTATGTTTTCATCAGGGTTTGTCTGTCTGTTAGCAAGATAACTAAAAAGGTTCTGGAAGGATTTTGATGAAATTTTCAGGAAATGTTGATGTTGGCACAAGGAACAAATGATTAAATTTTGGTGGTGATCGGGGAGGTTGATCTTCCTTAGCGGAGGTCTGCGCTCTCCGAGTGCTTTTCTAGTTGTTAATATTTTCAATCATGTATGAATGTGTAGTGTATTGATGTGTGAGTTGAGTATATAATGTATATTAATGTACTAATGTTGTTGTTGTGTGTGTGTGTGCGTGCAATATGACTCCAGGATGTTGAACTAGTTCCCATGGCATTAGTTAATGAGGTTCCTTTTAAATAAATAAATAAATGAGTGCTAAGTAGAGGTATTTTAGTGGCAGCTGTGCATTAGTTTGGATTTGAAATTCTTTGTATGTTCTTTGGTAATATGCCGAGAGAGAGAGCAGGAAGCATTTTGTCAGAGTGTGTGATGGTGACATGCAGTGGCTGAAAGCCATGTTTTGAGGCTCACTCTGCACTGAGCTTGATTTTGGTTGATTTCATCAGCAGTCTCTTGCAGAGAACTTAACTGGGCTCTGCAAATTAAAGTATCCAAACATTCCTGATTGGGTCTGATGGTCTGCCGAGTGGTTCAGGGTGGGCCGCATGTTGTTTGTGAATGTGTGTGTAGGGACGCCTAAGCATGGTCGTATTAATTAGAGGGACTCTAGTCTCCACCACAGGGGCCCTTGTAGCCCATAATACATTTCCCTCCTGCAAATCAGCTGAGCTGTCAGTGTGTAATTATATGCAAACAGCAGAGTCCCCCAATAAACACATCTTGTTTGGTTAAATAAACCAATTTCACCAACATCATACCATTCCCTCCTAAATTCTGAAGATTCTGCAGCTTTAAAGTGGACCAGTACTGGTCATGCTTACAACATTAACTGTGTTTTGTGTATTATTTATAAGCAAGAGAGGTGCAAATTCAGTAAATTTAAATAAATAAATGCACCACACTGGACCTTTTTATTATGTGAATTACGCACATGGGCAGAACTTATGGGGAGCAGCCATTGCTGGCTGTAAGTGACATAACTACTGTTGATTCTGGGTGATGAGTGTGAGTAAACAAGCAGCAGTCAGTGAGCAGATTGAGTGGAAAGAATGTGTTTGCACTTGTTGTTTGTGCAGCCATAGCACTTCACTATTGTCCTAGAGCAGTGTTTCTCAATGGGGGTGGTGCCGCACCCAGGGGGCGTTGGGACACCACTGGTGGGTGTTTGGAATGAGAAAGCTGAGGGGTGCACTGCCACCGAAATGGGGGGCATTAGTCTGTGTAAGTATCAATATCAAGCAGTATGTTCTGCCCCCCCAATGACTTCCTCAAGGGCATGTGGACAGAGGGCAGGAATGGAACTACCACCCCTTCAGTTTGAAACAGAGGGATCACCACATTATCAAGCTACAAACTGTAATCTTCAACTATTTTCTTAATAGATGACAGAGGACACAACAGAAGCATCAGGGATGACAGCTGAATCCAATGCAGTGACCAGTGAATGACCAGAGAATGATGCCTTCTAAGAACAGACAGGCATGAGGTCACGGTGCCCTTTCAAACTATCTTCAGCTCATCCTTGAGTTTAGGTGTGAAACAACTTCAAATTGAACCACCATCATGTAGAGATGTGCTGTGGATGCATCTAAAGAAAATACTTGACTGGCCATTAATAAACCTGAACAGCCCATTCATGTTAAAGTTTAGGAAACATAACAAATATTCACACATCAAAAACAACCAGCAGTTTATTGTCTCTAGACTGATTTGCATATTATCTTATATTAATGTAAAGCAGAGCCTGCATTTATGTTTATGTCATGTTTGGTGTAAAATATTTACTACCATCTAGTGGTCAAAGTGCTCAATGCAACCAACTGAACCCCCTCCCCTCATCCTCCCATGCACTGACTGCTACAAAACATGCAATGTCCCAATTACAGTCTCTATTTTGTTTGTCCATTCAGGGCTTTTTAGTTAAGGGAATAATAGCTCTGGTTCACATTCAAGCATAGTAGCTGATAGTAATAAACTTAGAAAAGAAAAGAATTCTGTTCAATTAATCAAAGGAATATCAAAACCTACATCTCATTAAATAAATCAAATGGACTCATTTCCTGTGCTTCGACTGTGTTATTCACATCTGTCTAGATGTGAAAAATTTTCCACAAACTACCTTTCTTACTTTTTAGTGCAAACCCTTAAAATCTTTCCCCCAGAACAAATAGGCAAATCATCAAAATAGACAGAAGCGTCCAATTACTGTGTGCCAGCTATAATAATAGCTGTAAACATTTAGAACTACATCATTAACGCGTCCAAAATAACAACAAACAGATGGATTCTAATTTCAAGCTCAACTTTTCCTGCTTTTGTTCTGAGCACTGAAACTCGGCGGATGAACTTGATCCTCAGGGCGACTCATCTACACTAAAATAATCACGACCTAATTGGCTCGCTTAACTTCACAACAATTACAATGTAAACCAAACAAGGCATCCGTGTAGACTTTTTCCCTTTGTTGTGCGTGTGTGGAATATTTTCCATTGCCTGCTTTAGAAAAACAACAACTCCTAATTACAGTATTCTTGGGCTGAGTCCTGGCCGAGGCATTAATAATACATCTAGCCCATTAGACATTCTGAAGACATCTTCCACTTCTTACATCTCTTTATTCCATTTATTCAGTATTTAGACAGTGTTTGACCATGGGACTAAGAATGTTAACTTTTACTGTTAAATCTCTGACAGGGTTGGAAAGTTGCTTCTAGTCAGGTCAGACTCTGTTATGGTTCCTGCAAAGGAGCCGAACAGCAGAGTGTCATATGAAAGCGGACTCATGAAAAGTCCTGAAGCGCGGCAATTACAACAATTAAATCCAGCCAGAACGTGCTGCGAGAAAGAACGGGAAGCTTGGGGGGGTAAAAAAAAAAAAACAGAAAAAAAAAAAGAAAAGAGACAAAGCTCAGGAAAAGCAAACCGACACAGAGCAGCACAACAAAAGAAAACAACAACAAAGCCTCTTGTGATTCTAGCTGCTCGTTTGCTTAATCAGATACAGTGTGATTTGTCTGGAATATCTTTTTAAAATAATTCCCTTTACGATACGACTGTGCTGACTATAGACAATAAACACACGGAAAGCTTTGTATCTCTGTCTTTATGAGGACATCTCATTGACATTATGCAGTTCCTAGCCCTTTACTGTGACATTAACCACCACACTCAAATGTCCAATCCACTTCTAACTCCGATAGGATGTTTTACCAAATATCGGTATCAGCATGACTCGACTCGCATAGCGGAATGATTCAGCAGATTGAGTTTAATGTACAGTGCTCTATTTTGTTCATTCATTCATTCGATTAGATTAGGCATTATTGATCCCACTCATTCATTCATTCATCCCAATATTTATTCTTTGCTTTAGATGAGAGGGTCTTGCCTTTAAGTTTTATCTCACATATCGTGTATCGTAGCCGTCTCACATTTGTCAAAAGTGGAGTCAAAACTTCTCATTCTCCCCCCGTTGGCTGGCTGTACTATAGGTCATATATTCTGTATTTTAGGAGTTCATTAGACTGATTTGTGTTAATTTTTTTGTTATTTCATATCAGAAAAACAGTTGTTTGTCAGCCATAACAATCAATCATTGTTTGGAATCCATCAGATGTACAGCTGGGAAGGAATTATCAACCAGCAGATGTTGTGTCCGTCTGTTTCAAGATTGAACAACAAACAACAAAGCCACCCCTGAGACTGCACAACACTGGACACTGGCAACGTCCATCTTTGTATACAGCCCTGGCAAAAAAAAAGTCTAGTGTGTCTGAATTCTCCACAACATATTCAGATTCATCTGAGACATTGACCAATACAAGCGCAGAATACTCAGAGCTCTGGAGGAAGTCATTCCTTCTACCTGCACAGGGTTCCCACTCTTTCCCTGAAATTATTTTCCAAGACATTTTCAGCTGCGACAGAAACAAGTTATCACATCATACACTAATCCATTCACCCCCCCACACACACACACCCACCCACCCATTCTTTGGAAGTGTTCTTTTCTATAGTTGTAACTTGCATTTACCCAGATTGTTTCTATGTTTATTACTCAGACATTTGATGTGCAGTCTATGGCTATAATTTATCTATAAAAATAATTATGACAAATGTATCATAGAATAATGCAAACACATCCACAGATTACAGCGTAGCACTTCATTAGCCTGACAAACTGGAGTTTCTCCTGCACTTGCTCTACAAATATTTGTATATTTTTAATACATAACTGAAAAGCAATTTAGTTTGTTTCATCTCACTTTAGGCACACAAGGTCATGAGGCAGGGGGAGGATAACTTAACCGTTTCCAGGACACTTGACCTGTTTTTTTCCATTTTACATGACTGGAAAATTGGTCAATCATTTTCCAGGTTTTCCAGGACGCATGGGAACCCTGCTGCTGTTCTCTTATGACTAACAGCCCATGGAGCCCAAGCCTTTCTTTCTGTCAGCTAAAGAAGGCACCAGCCCTTTAGGGCAAAGACACACCAACCTGACTGCCGGTCATCGCAAGGAAAGATAGCCGACTGATGGTCGGCTTTCGTCTCCCCGACACGGTCAAAAAAGTGTGAAGAACACACCAAATCGACTTGAGCGTACGTTCAGCGCTTGCTGGAAATGACGGAACATCTCTCTAGATGAAAACACAGATCTAGCTGTTGTCAGTCATTGTTGTCAGTGTTGAGTCGTCGAGAACAGTTGTTGTACTCAGTTGAACGAATGGGCGGTAATAAGAGGATACTGGTGTTGTCAGCTCTCAGGCTTCTTCTTGTGGAAGAAGATGTCACAGGCAAAAACTGAGGAGAAATCACACTACCCTAACATGCTAACAGTGTTCACTTCATGGAATGAATGAAGTCCATAGGCAACACTAATTGGCACTCATTCAAATACAATATGAACAGTTCATGGCCTATTATAGAAGTCAATAATAGTGTGAAGTACCTTGGCATAGCTGTATTCACATGTAAACTTCTCATTCACGGATTCACTAGTCAAGGGCTATCCCTCCACCAATTAAATCGGTCCGACTGAATGACTGGTAGTGGCCAATTACACATGGTGAATTGTCCAAAAAGACTGGCAACAGCATTAACGATGGCCGATCACATGGAACATACCAAGCAGACTTATGTCACCGACCTCGCCAGACTGCCTGATGATGTTTAACTGCCAAAAATCAGGTTGGTGTGTCTTCACCTTTACAGCTCTGGAAAAAACTAAGAGACCACTGCAAAATTATCACTTTCTCTGATTTGACCATTTATAAGTATGTGTTTGAGCAAAATGAACATTTTTGTTTTATTCTCTAAACTACCGACAATTTTTCTCCCAATTTTCAAATAAATATATTGTTATTTAGAGCATGTATTTGCAGAACACATGGTCAAAATAACAAAAAGATCCAGTGTTTTCAAACCTCAAATAATGCAAAGAAAACCAGTTCATATTCATTTTTAAATCCCACAATACTAATGTTGCAACTTGGGAAAAGTTCAGACATCAATATTTGGTGGAATAACCCTGATTTTCAGTGACAGCTTTCACGTGTCTTAGCTCTCCTCCATTACTGTTGGATGACTTTATGCATTTATGCTCCTGGCACAGAAATTCAAGAAGCTCCGCAATGTTCGATAGCTTATGACCATCCATGTTCCTCCAGACGTTTTCAAAGTGGGTTCAGGTCTGGAGGTTGGACTGGCCAGGACAGGGTCTTCATCTGGTGGTCCGTCATCCACACCTTTATGGATCCAGCTGAGGCCAAGAGCATTGACCTGATAGAAGAACCAGTCCTCAGAGTTTGGGAACATTGTCAGAGCAGAAGTCCAGTAGTTTTCAATAGATATTTTTGGATTCCGGTTACTTTTGCGGTACTAATAGCACTGTTTTTATCTATTGTAAGGAGATAGTGATGGCCACAGTAATGGTGTTTATACTTATGCTTCTTAATGGATCAGGTGTTTATTCAGTAGAATAAGGTGTGCTTTGTGTTGGAATTCAACAGACACAGGAATAAAATGGCTGTCATACATGCACACATGCTGATTTCACAGGAAATTGCAGTGGTCTCTTAATTTTTTCCAGAGCTGTATTTGCAGGCCTTTGTTTCTGATTTCCTCTTTTTAATATGTATAAATAGTCAAATTTATGCCCCATTGACATTAACAGAATGGTGTTTTAGCTCGCAAAAATGGATATGTTTCAAAATGCTATCCGAAGAGAAAATTTCAAGAAACTCTGGTTTCTGTGTATCCATGTGCAGAAGAAAAAGATTGGAATACTATGGCTATCACACCCCATTATGCTCATGTTTATTATCGCTTTGAATAATGAACCTGCACCTGAACCATCAAATCCAGGTGTATAAATCAGTGTATGATCTACAGTAGATCAAGGTCACCATGGATACCTTTAGTAGACGAACTGGACCGGTGTTATGGTAAAATCCATGTATATACTTGGACAACCTGAACCAACACTTGGGGTATTTTAAGTTTATAATTCTGTCTGCTGTGTGTTATATTATCCACGGTGCCTGTAGTTTGAAGTCTGACAGAACCAATGATTTGTTCATGCACTTGTCCCAGTTTGCAGTTGTTTTTGTGTGGTCATGTGAACAGAGACATTGTGTAAAATAAAAGTCATGTAGACAAAATAAAAATAAAAAATAGAGGAAGAAAATATCTGTTTACAAAAAAAAATTTTTTTTGTTCAATCATGTCCCCTTCCTAAATATGTCACACATTTCAGACAACATATAGTCGGTTACATCAAACCACGACTCCACAATTGCATAATCTGACATGTTGACCATCGTAGCGGACAAAAATATACTGTATACCTTATATTCCTTAATCCAACTTCTGCCAAAAACTTAACCTGATTATAATCGACAACTCTTAACCACCACATTAAATGATTTTCCATTGCGGGGATCAACATTTTGTCCCTGTAATAGAGCCAAGTCCTCATATCCATCTGCAGAAATAGATTTTCGCCCCATTAATATAAGTAATACATACATGCATACACACAGAGAGAACAGACACACACTCATAGACTGAACCCCCCAATAAAAAAGCTGCAGAGTTTAAAAAAAGTCTCTCTAATGAGAAGAGGAAGAGGCGATGGTGGAGCACATTTAGATATGTACCTTCATCTTAGAGTCAGGGGCTGTTTTAATTTGTAAGCAAAGGCAGCACACAAGCAATGAGATTTTAATTGATACACATAAATAATTCCTTGTGTACATTCGCACTTGAGTCAGATTCACTGTTTATTTGACGTTTGAAATTAGTCATTATCGGGATCCGTGTTGATGTTGAAGATTTTATTTATTAATATAGCTCCCCGCTTAATATCCTCTGATCCGCTCCCAATTAATTATGTCAAAATCCACATCAAACTAGAACTTACATGCATATTGAGGTTTGCCTCGCTTTCATTTCTGCACTAGCCAAGTGCTGCTGTGACAATAACAACAAATGAGGAATGAAAGGCAGCGAGAGCATTTGCCTTTGTTTCTCAAATGAAGATAATGAGGACTGTCTTTCACTATGACAGTGTCTTACTGGTGTGATGAAAGTCATCACAACTTGTTTCTTTTGTTTGTTTTGCTGCTTTTAGAGGACTAGTTCTATAATTGTATTGCTTTGGTTTAATTCTCCGGTGCTCCAAACTGCTTGTCAAAGGTAGGAAGAGTTTCACTGTGAGCGAGAGCCAAAAGTCTTTGTGACTACTGATGCACAGCACATCATCATACACACATCACTAGTTGTTAGTGTTACTTCTGTTGACAAAACCCAACAATCCTGACAGAGTGGAAGACGAAGAGGTGTCAACGGCATCAACCCGAGCTTCACACGTGCATATGTGAGTGTGCTGCTGCCGACACACATCGCTCCCCAGTCGAAGACACTCAGGGTTAATCCGCAGATACTTCCCTTCAAATGCAATACAATGAGTACGGAGGCAGCTGCACAGTCACAACTTACTTGAAAGCTGCTGAAACTCTGGGTTGTCTGGACTTGTGTTGGCAGTCAGGTCCTGTAGGAAATGTTTATACCTGCGAGACAACACGAAATAAACAAGGTCAGTGTGTGCCCGCAGTCTAAGAATACCTGGAATACGGAAAACCTGATTAAAGCACAATAAAACAATAAATACTTCCATCCCGTGTTACTTGTGTACCCCACCAGCTATCAGAGGTACAGCCACTGTTTACACAGTTTATATTGTCCTGTCACTACATAATGGAGACAGGGAGGACGCGGCACTTTAAGTGTACGTGCAGTACATCTGTAGCTCTAACTCTGATGTGCTGTTGATAGTGACAACCTCTAACAGTAGAACCGACAAAGATCTGTACCGGTGTTAGTGCCCGGCAGAACCAACTAAAGACTGGGCTTCACACAGACACGTTTTCTTACATTTCTGTCATATGTCCTATAAGTTGATTCAGAGATTTGTTTCTAAAAACATCATAAATATTGATTAATAGTTTCTGAAAATATGCATGGATAAATTATTATGAGGATTCAAATTCATACTTAATGGAGCTAAACATGGAACAGAGTGATCCATTTTCAAGAATATAATATTGGTTTTCACTGGTGTACAATTACCTGAAAATAAGAATTATTGTGTTTTTGTGACTTTACAGTGAGCTGTTATCCAGAGGGAGTGGGTGACCTGTATGGAGTCCACCATGTTTCCACAGTAGCACACAATGGATAAATCACACATTTTACCTAAAGAAGGCCTTTAATATTTTTAACATTTTTAGCACCCACTGTAACTTCGCCCACCCACTTGGAAGGGGAGAGTAAGACAAGGGGTACTGAGCAGGTTGCAATCTTGAACCTCGTCACTGGATGTCACTAAATCCTACCCACTGCTCATAAAATCATGTTTCCCAGGTTGTAAAACCAGTAAGACCACAGTGTGAAGTAGCTGTTGTAAAGGGAAGCACAGGTTGCAAACATCTTGTGTTAATTTCAGCCTCCATCTAAAGTAACAGCTGTGAACAGTGTCAGTTTCCCCAGAAATCTTGATCCTTTTTTTTTTTTTTTTTTTTTTTTTACCAGGATGATGTGACCTTTAAGTGCATTGTCAATGGACATTGATTTCCACTGTGACTGTCTCTGTCTTTACAGCTCTTTCTTTGTTTTAGAGACACAGTGGTGCCACTGAGAGAGGCCATTAGTGATGGTAGCAGACTGGCTGCTCTACAACACTGCTACTGGTTCACATGGTGGCGTAACTGTCTGTCAAAATGAGTGAATTTTGATGACCTCATTAGCCTGATAATCCTGTAAAGTGATGTCTGTGAACTGAACAGTCACATGTCACAATGTTTATAATCTTTCTGGGTTTCTATGGATGTGTAGGTAGAAGATAGCCTATATAAAATAATGTTGTAAATATGGCAATATTAAAAAAAAAAAAAATCTACTTTAACACACTTAAGAATACGGCAAGTTAATTTGATTTTTTTTTTTTTTTACATGGGCCTACAGCATTGCAGTGTAAATAAAAAGTAATCTGTTAATCTGTAAATAATATGTAATATGTAAGAAACTGTATGTAAATAATGTATAAATATTTAAGTCTGTATCTGATAGGTAACTTTTGTATTTGCATTTCTCATTTATTCTTTTTGCTGTTTGCTTGTTGATGTCAACTCTTCATGATCAGCGTTTGTCACAACTTAATTTGAACAGTTTTTTTTTTTTTAACATACTTTTAAGAATTTAAGGAGAAAAAAATCTTTCCCCAACAGATCTGCAAGTGCCTCTGTGATCATTTTAAGACATTTTACTACGACACATTTTAATTCTTAAATACTAAACTAAAACCCAAAATAGATGTTAATTTCTGACACTGCAAAAATGTGTTTCTTTGCACCCTTCAGACACCTGTGTTAAACATGACAATTAACTTGAGCTTTTCCTATTATATGGTATCTATTAATACAAAACAACTTTTGGACAAGTAGCACAGAATTCTGACCCACTTTGCTGGACTAGCACATACACAAATGCCCTGGTAGGAAACATGAATTTCACAAATTAACTATATTATTATATATTTACTAGAGTCATGTCATTTTAATCATTTTGGATGAGATATAAGTTATAACGTGTACTATAACATGTCTGAGGGACCTCGGTATAAATGTTACATTCCATAACTCATCGCAGCATCTTGTCATTAACCTTTAAAAAACTCAGAATGATTTGTTCTATATAACGTCACACAGTCATTCAGGATGTTTATGTAAATAATGTGCTGCACACACGTTTCTTTCTTATTTTACAAACAGAAGCAAAGGTTTAATCTAAAACCCAAACCCATTTTTTGTTTTCCTTTTTCACTCTTATTTCTGATAACTGTGGTCACTTTTATTTCCAGTGAAATGTTTCACAAATTTCAGAAAATCAGCAAAAGAAAATACACTTCATACATTTTCACAGTCTGATACTTCAACTGCAGCTTTCTTGACTTATAAATATATCTTTTAATCCAACAGATGTCATATGTGTAAATGATGGAATAATTCAAAGTCTCTCACCACTGACTGTAACAAAAGGTATTTTCTAAAATAATGAGGAGGAGGATCCTGTGTCTGAACAGTTGTGTTTACAAGTGAGAAATGTTATATACTTTAAGTTATTGTATTTAACTCTCAACATGTGGACGTGGAATGCCTATTATTTCTGAAAATTTCATCACATCTTCCTGAGCATGTAGGAACAGAAGTGGGAGAACCACAGGAACAGATTACGATGCAAGGATCGTGGACACATCTGACAGAACTAATGGTTCTTTTGGAATCCAAGATGGTACCTATATTTTCAGTATTAGTAGGGTTCTACTGATTGGTTCTGCAAGTGATTTGATGAGAAACTCAAACTTTAACTAACTGTCTAGACTCCAGCCGTGAGAGTTAACTACTCACAGTTTGTAGAAGCAGAGATACTTTAACAGGAGGCCGCATTTACAGTATTTCATGAATTTATAGAAGTGGAAGAGTAGAACAGCAGGCTTCCATATTAGTGCATGTGTGGAGGCGGTGAGGAAGAGGAAGAGGGGTTGTGTTTGTAGTCGATTACTCATTGGAAAGGAAACAGAGGCCTAACAAGCTCTAATTAAGCCTCCTTCAATTAAGAGGCGCTTAAAAAGAGAAATAATTTCACTTCTTTCTCTTCTTGTCTCAACTTGTAATAACAAATACATTACAGGCATTATTAGCGATGGATGCCCTGGTTCTTATTAAGGAGCGAAGAGGAAAATCTAATTAAAGCAACTGCGTAACAAAAAGGGAACACTCTAATGAGCATTATTACGGCACATTTCAAATAATGTAAACGGAAGTCACTCGTTTAGCTGCCCTGTCCCGCTCATTAGCAGGAAAGCAAAGAAAAGATAATGAGACAATAACGTAATCTGAGCCATATTTATAACAGTTCAGATATTCTAATGAAGAATGCAGCTTTACAAAGCACGCAGTGGAGGCCTGTGCTTCACGCTGAAGCAGGAGCTGCTAATTCCTTTGTAATATGCAGATGATATGCAGGCTTTTTTCCTCACTCTCTCCTGGCAGACATGTCGGGTCATTTGGGCATTTACATACACGTCAGTTAAGAAAAAAGAGACGGAGTAAATATCTGTCTAATTATTTTTGCTTTCCAAACATGCATTAAGGATTCAAATTTGTAATTAAGAGGTAAGAGGCGCTGGCAGGCTTCTGCATGGGTTAGTGAACATGGCACAGGCTTGTGGGTAATTACTCAACTTTAATAGCTTAAAAAGGAAAGAACGCATGTCCATGGTTAACACATGAATACTAAAGATACTCTTCTGTCCATCCTTGAGCAATTAAAATGTAATATTGTGATATATGAAAAGTGTCTCATCTCTCTGTGAAAGGGTGACTGGAACTTGACTGAACTTCACCATCACTTATGCTTTGATTATTATGTCTGTTGGATTAGCCCACTTCAATCAGCTGGAGAAGTGAAATTGCAGAGTTTCAAGTGAATGTGTGGCGAGGTTTCCATTATACTCATTGTTCCACATTAAAAGCCATCTGCAGGGTTGTGTAATTGTGGTATTGTTTTATTTTAGGGCTGGGGCATCTGGCCAAAAGATCACGTGACTATCTAATGAAGTAGAATCCCAATCCACAATTTCAATCACTATGTTATAAAATGTAGGACAATTACAAGCCAAATATAAAGTTTCCTCTATGGTCTGTGTGTGATGGCTGTATATTGTTATCTGACAAAAACATGTATTTTTTGCATTTTGGCTTTGTTTTAGACTAACATTATTATAAATTAACTATATCTTGCTCCTTACGTGAGATTTTTGTGCACATACAGTTCCAGTGTGTCCATCGATTACCTATTTAGTAGCATCCTAATTTGTCCCATCTGAGTTTTATAGTGAATTAAAAACATTTTACCACTAACGTGCCTCCTGCATCGGTGTAAATCAGACTTACTTAAAGTCAGAGTTCAGAAACTGGACCCACAGCTAATGGACTCAAAGTAAAACTTCAGAATGTTTTCTTTACCACCAGCAAAATAACATGTAGACCAACTATTCTAGTTAATTCAGACTAAACATGAATACCTCAGCACAGACAGATGCAAAAGTATCACTATACACAGGTTGAAATGAACTCCTGGTGTAATAACATTAATACTACAAACCCAGTTTAGTGTAATGCTCTCTGTAAATACTGTAATTGTACTGGTAAAGCAGCCATTCAAAACAAATGACAGCTCTGTTACTTTTTTTTTTAGGAAGAGACACAACTCGTATAATCTCTCTGAAAAGCAGATCATGTGCCAAATTAAAATGGATGAGGATCTGAGACCATGAGATCGCCCAGCCCCATTTCATTTCATACCAGTTTATCAATTGTAAATGTTAAACAATCACTTCATTGGCAGTAAATGTAAAAAAAAAAAAGTCCACTTCTTTCCTCATATTTGTCCCATCTCCAATTAAAAACAATCAAATGAAAGTCAATTAGCGTCTCAGTGGATGGAAGCCATTCATTGTCACCAGGCTTTTACTGTGAAAGAAACACTGAGACAATAAAACTTAAATGGGAACACCAGACAAACCAAGTGTTGATAAATGATAAGGCAATATTTCTAAGTTATCAGTTAAAGTGGTGGACGTGTACGTTATGCTTAACTGACACGTATATTCAATGACAGGCAGCTCGACTTTATCCACCTTGATTTTTTTTTACTTGGTGTATTTATTCATTCGTGAAGACTTAAACCCTGGCTGTTACCACAGACTGAACTAGTGACTGACGCCTGGTTTTTGTTTGAGGAAATACAGAATTAATGTCATCTTTTCATTATTGTGAACCAGCTTCAAACAATGTTTAACATTAATTGTAACGTTTGTAAAGAGTAATCATGCAATGGACAGGTAACCGAATTTAACGGGCCATTACATTTAATAAAACGAGGCTTATGCAAGGGTATATCGCTGAAATCCCCCCAATCCTCTGCTCCCCCAACTATTTGGAAAAAACACACCACCTGGTGTCAAAATATGACATCATGTAAACTCAAGGTAGTGGCATGAAGAAAGATAATTGTTAGACAATCAATATGAATTCAATTTGAGCTACATCAACCTGATAGTGGCAGAATAATGGTTAGAGAACCAATTTTTTTCCCACAAAACTCCACCTAGTGAATGAAACTGACACCATGTGAACTCTGGATGGTAGCGAGAAAATGGACATTTGTAAGTCCATCAATATAAACCAAATTGTATTTCAATCAGCCTATTATTGCTTGATTTATGTCCAAAAAACATGGTGCAGTGGATAGCACTCATGCCTCACAGCAAGAAGGTCCTGGGTTCGATTCCAACATCAGTTGATGGGGGTGGGACCTTTCTGTGTGGAGTTTACATGTTCTCCCTGTGTTTGCATGGGTTCTCTCCAGGTACTCCAGCTTCCTCCCACCATCCAAAGACATGCACTGACAAGTTTATTTGGTTAATCTAAATTGCCCATAGGTGTGAATGTGAGAGTGATTGTTTGTCTCTATATGTCAGCCCTGCACTGAACTAGCGACATGTCCAGGGTGTATCCTGCCTTCACCCAGTAGCTGGGATAGGCTCCGGTGACCCCATGAGCCTAATGAGGATAAAGAGGGGTTCAGATCATGAATGTCCAAAAAACTGATTTTCAACTAAAGCGCCCCCCATTTGGATGACTTATAATACTCATAGAAAAGTTGAAACCACTAGGGTTCTTCCACTAGGGGTCCCCTATGTTGGTTGTCAAGGAACAAGAAATCCAACCAAATCTGTCCTAGTTATCTCGTTCATACAAAGGACATCCAACAGTCAGGGTAAAACAATTATATCCCCAAAACTCGATTTCAGACATATGATTTCTACTGGCCCTATCTACAGCTGTAGGTTATATTCAGTGGACACACCAAAACTTTCAGAGTACAGAAAACTGTTTATCATTTTCCTAGTTCTGAACTGTAATTTTCTATTATATAGGGTGTTTTGTTTTGTTTTTTTAATTTTAAATCATTGAAATTTGACTGGGTAGTTAATAACCCATTTTTCTACAGTGTGCAAAGCTCAAAATGTATTTCATGAAACTTTCCATGAACTTGCAAAAATTACAAATGGTTGAATGAGTGGTCTTTACTTTCAGGGTCAATAGAATCAACTCATGATTTACAACAAAATACCGCACCAAATTGTTACACTGCAAGACACTTCAAAATTGGCAATGAACTATGGGGTCTATTGACAGACAATGTAACACAAATTATGGCTCAAACAGAACCAGCAGCCCACAGAGAAAAGCCGCCTTAAGTCTCTTAGAATTCTTTCAAAAGAAATTAATCAAAACTCTGGCCTTGTGTTGGAGAACCCCACTGTGTTTAGGTGTCAGATGATGGAACTACCTGAGCACATAAAGCAGTCAATTTAAAATCCCACCTTGACAACTGAAAGACACAATCGGCCAGTGCAGCATGCAGCTACAGCCTTCTCAATGCTTAGACAATGACCTCGAGACCTCCAGAGTTGTACGGCCTTTACACAGAGCGCGCTCACTCTCTCCAGTGAGCCGACCACTGCGCTACTCCCTTGTTACACTAAATGGTGTTCAGCTTAGAACAGATATATCCCAAGGCCTCCAATTGCTGCCGTCTCTGTAAGAGCTGCGTGTCTATTATCGACACAAACACAGCCAATACAGGCGGAGAGGGCTGCTATTCACCGCCACAATCAACTCGAGACCCCATCACTGTCATAATGGTGGGCTCAGTGGGGAGGGCGGCAATGACTGCTTCAGCCAGCTCTGGTGAATGCCACTTAATAAAGGCAATGATTTTATTCCTCCCCCAGCAGCAACAGAAGAATCCACACTCCAGGTCCAACTCGCTCATCCATCATCCTTGAATGGTGATAAGTGACAACAATTTCCTGCTATTCCCAGCCATCGGAGCTCAGCAAGGTAAAGGCGCCAGCCGCGGATGATTATCTAGCCATGCCACTTAAAATCATCATACAATTAGACACATCCCCCGAGTCTCCCGAGTTTCACTGAGAACGACAGACAAATCAATGATGATGATGGCGAGTGCAGACAAAAAGGCAAGAGGAAGATCGGGCTAAAGCTGCTCAGAGTGAAGCAGACTGATTATGTGTCAGAGTCAAATACAACAGTGGTTAGCAGCATCATAGTTCCCCTCTGGGCAGTATGAAAAGTGAGCACACTTTCACTGTAATATCCAACAAACAAGAGACAAAACACATTTGTTTTTATGGAAATCCTATGCAAAAGCCATCCAACAAACAAGAGTCAAAAAATATATTTGTTTTTATGGAAATCCTATGCAAAAGCTATACAATGTCAGCCAAACAAGAGGAAACAAACAAAAAGCCCAGTTTTTATGTCCTTTTTCATATTGAATTTAAAGGGTTTATTTTTGTATTACTCATTATGAACTCTTATTGTAGCTCTTATCATGATTTTTCCTCAACCCAAAGTCAAGTTGTGCCTAAACCCAGAGTCTGAAATTAACTTCTTGGCTCTTCTTGGCTCATCTGCATGTGGCAAGTAAACTGAAAAAATGTACCAGCCTAAAATACCTTCCGCTAGCCATAAAATTGCATCACGCATTATTAGGCTTAACATTACGTCAATTTGGTGTTATGCTAATTTTCTTTAGTATCACTTTAAAAGAGATCATCAGGTTTTATTCTTTCCCATTTAAAAAAAAAAAAAAAAAAAACATGAAACACGCAAAATACAGATTTACCAAGAAACCACTCAGTGTGCCACCAGCAGCTACATAGAGGTGGTTATCAGTGCTAAACTGCCACAGCAGCTGCTGTCAAAACCTGTGTCCACTTTGGAGACAGTGTCTGCTGGAGTTTTGACAGTCTCTACACACATTCATGGTGTCTGTAGCTGTGTCTGTGGTGTAGGGACACAATACTGTTAAACCGTTATTTACGCTCACATCTACATATGAATATTACACTGCACATCATTCAGCACTGCATATAACTTAGACATAAGAGATAGTAGCATAATGTAGCTTGAAGCTGAATGAAAACCAAGTACATTCAGGAAATACTACTGTCCATTTTGCTTGGTCCTTTGTTATATATTCTGTGACTTATAATCAGAAAAAAGTCTTTGTTCCACTATATCATTATGTGACTCACTAGCTTAGTGTTAGCTTTAGCAAGAGCATCTTTAGTGAAAAGTGGAAATGTAGAAATCACACGTAGCTCATTAACTTTGCTGCAAATCTGTGTTTTATCCTGTGAAAAAAATGTGGACGGAGTCACAGTAGCTGTGTCCAAAATCACTATTATTCACTTATTACCTCCTCACTATATTAAAAACATGCAATAGTTCACTCAGTAGCGATCAGTAAATGGGAAAACTGACACTCAAACATTTTTGCCATAACTGACAGTTGAGGAGTCATGTGACGTGTAAAATGCACCATACTGCATTGTGGGATTGTTAACAAAAAATATACATGGAACAGCTACCAGCTTTCACAGTGCATTGTAGGATAGTTTGTGTCGACTGTATAAAGTCTAAAAATGTTCACTTTACATTCAGACAATGCTACAAAATGGCAAACCCACTGTGAACATAAGAGGTGCAGTATTCTGATACCAAATTATATTCTGTCAAACCCAACAGGTGCCCACATTTGCTGCATTATGGATCATGCCTAACCCTAACCTGCTATGTAATTGTCACAAACTACCATTTAGTTTCGTGAAGCGACCTTGGATGAAAGTCGCCAAGTGAAACCAATAAAGCTGCTTTATAACAGGTTCCTGAACTACAGGGTTTTAACTGTTCAGCTTGTGTTCTGTTGTTCAGCTCCTTTGGTTCTTTACTCATATGAAACATTTTTACAGCATATATAAATGGGTTATGGTGATTCTTCAAGATTCATTATTTTTCTCACAAGCAAATATCACATTATTATTTTAAGATTCTCTTAGCAAATAATGATTATGTTTTCCAAGACTCAGACATAACAAAGACAGTCACTTTACATGTATGTGGTCAGCCTGTACATATTACTACTGTTAGTGTTGGGTTGTTTTAAACTTTATCCTCTGGTTCTTGCATCTTTGTTTTCCTTTTCTTTTTTAAAGTTGAAATATTTCAATCAACTGTGTCTGTCTTCTGCCATCTTTTTTAATACTAATACTGTGTCTTCTTTTTTATCCTATTTAACAGGTTTGACTCTGCTCTATGGACAACAAATTACCCATACACAAACTTGTTTCTCATGAATAAAGATATCAGATGTTTTGCTTTTTTCTATATGACTTATTGTTTGAGTTATACAGAAGTTAGTGAAAGTGGTTTTCCTCAAATGACAGCTTTGCTCAGGTTTAATGAGTCCAGTGTCTGACTCACAGAGCATCTGTGCTGTTTCTCAGTCGTCCACTTTGATCTTCCCTTCTCTCTCTCTCTCTCGCTTTCCTAACATTATTAGTGTCTCAGTTATAACAGAGCCAGCCATTTCATCTGTTAACTCTGCCTATTCTCCTCCATTATAATCAGCACTCAGCTGATTAATAACAGAAACTCTGTCTGTACCACACACACAAACAGAAATTCAAATGACAGATTTAAAAAATAAAAGCCCAATGCAATACTGAAGCAGAAGATAAACCTTTCAAAATCAAAAAGTTATCCTGCCATTTTCTATTAAAACAAACTTTTGGCTTAAGCGAATTGTGCATGTACCGTAACTCTGTTAGCTTATTAGCGCTCATTACACTGATACCAATAGGTGGCAGCATATGACAACAATACATAATACAGCAACTGGAGGACTGACTTTCAGCAGATGGCTTTGGTAAAAATCCATAAAGGTCATTATTCAACTTTCTGCCTGGCATCATTCCACTGGCAAGTAAAACAACATCCACCAGTAGCAGTGGCAGGTGTGTGTATCTGCTGTTGTACAGCTCAGCCACAGCTACACTCCATTCAGTCCTTAATCACCTTAATCTGAGAACAACTAGCTGTTCAGGGAGTCTTTCCCGAGTCTCCATTATGTGTCCATCTCTGATGGTGGATGAAAGCTTGAATACAAAGATGTCAGTGTCGGGTTGTTTTTCACAGAGGAGGTAGCATTGGCTATTGTTTTTTTCCTGCTCCAAAATATTTTATTGATGCACACAACCCTTTCTTAGATCAACCTCTATTTACAATCTTTCATATGTGGCAGATGTAATGGCTGATAATATCAAAACGGGTATTGTGATAAAATGTATATTTAATTAATTAGATGCACCAGTCTTTTTAAGTTTGACATACATTGTCAGGAACTTCAAGTGCACTTTATAAACTCAACTCTATACTTAATGGCAACAAACCTGCTTAAAATGTTTTTTTTTTTCTTTTTTGTTAAACTGCAAATAAACTTACAGAACACCCTTCAAACTGGCACCTAAATCAAATTATATATTGTGATATATATTGATGTGGATCAATATGGAAAAGTTTTTGGAATTACTGTGATTGTGGCGCCATTTCACTCAGCCCCATGCAGATTCTAATTCAGTTTTTAGTGCCAGTGTTTCCCAGATTCCATGTCACAGAGGTTTAAACTATCTGAGAAGCGTAGGATCTTTGAGCGAATAAAGCAAAGGCAAGCCTTTGTTATAGAGGAGAAAGTGAACATAAATTAGACGTACAGTAAAATGTCTCAGATGTTAAGGTTAGAAGTCAGTTTTCTCAAACAATTTTTCCTTTGTGTGATGGATGGATGTAACGTTTTCAGCACTCGATTGTACATCTGGAGAGATGAGAAGATGAGACGGGCCCTAATTAAGATACAAGCAAGCAGCTTGATAAACCAGTGTCATGATATGTGCTGCAATGGAAAGCACGTTTCAGCCCATTTCTCCTCTTGTTCCACTAATTAACAAGCGAGATCAAGACCGCATGAAATTTCAGCCAACAAAACTGGTGCTTAACAAAAGAGATTTTGACAGTTTGTGGACAGTCTGACTACTTACATCGGTGCTACATCAAATAATAATAATTACATCTGTCACAGAGACTATACATTGTGCAATGCTGCGGGTGACTGGTGAGAGGAAAACAACTAAACTGCAAAAACAAAACTCAAGCATGAAATCTGTGACCCATCTGCAGCGGTACAGCAGCACCAGTACACCTCCACTGTTTACTACACTGAGAGTAAAAGTAGGACAATGTCACGCAACTTTAGTTTCAATAGCATTTGCACAACTGAACACATTTCCAACGCATCGCAGAAAACACTCTCGCACAAGACTGGATCAATTCCTCATGTTTTTCTTTGAGATTCCCTTCACTGAATATGGAATGATACAGGCTGAGCGCACTATAACCAGTGAATTGATATGTATCGAGTATGTTCAGAAGGTCTAAATTAGGTTTGATTCCATATATATTAAGTTAGAGATGTTTGAGGTTTAATACCAATTTTGCTGAGATATGAACATTATGTGAGAAATAAAGGCATGTTTTAGTCTGTTCGTGTGTCTACAGTCAGTAAGAACATACAAAATTCACAGCATATTTGGGTACACTAAGCATTGGATTAATCTGTGACTGCTGTTTTGCTCCTTCTGTTTAATCCTTAACTATGTTTGGGCATTTTCACTTTTTCCTGAAAGCATGTCCAGCCTCACTGCCTGATTACAGCTGATAACGTAGGGAGGAGCTTAGCAAAGAGTCAAATAACACCGTAGTTTGAAAAAACAATTCAAATAAAAAACAAACACTGATACATTAAATACTTGTAGTCGTTTGCCTTACGTAACATATTTCGTACCATGTCTTCATAATTTAGTCTTTAGTGCATAATTTACTATAGGCCTAGATTAAGCCATTTTATAGGTTTCTGTGTAATGTTAAAATTAATTAATGAAATGAAGAGATGCATGTGTTCGACCAGATAAACAGAGGTGCAGATTACAGTTGAAGTCTACATACTAGCTTTCATTATCTTGTTAGTTTTCGACATGTGAAAAGACAGCACCAATCTTTGTTGCAGTTAATGAGAACTGAGAAAGATAACATGTAATAGTCTCTTTTAAACTGAAGACAGGAATCTTACTGATCGATCCGCTGGATGGGAAGCTGAAGTAAGTCCTCCAGTTTATGGCCGCTGAACTCTGGTCTGGCTTCTTGTAGCTTCTTAAAACGTCTGAAGGCCTTGTTTTTCCTCACTTGGATCTAACAAGACAAAAGACAGAAACACCCTTAAGTCCTTATGTATGTCAAAATATGACAGTGAAATTTCAGTGAAAAGGTATTTTCATGATTTTATTTCCTTTTTTTGGGCTGTATTGGAAAAGACATCAAGATAAAACCATCAGTCCCTTTGAAAAATTCAATCCAAATGTCACTAAATATAATACAGGGTTTCTGCGGGTTAAATGTAAGACTCTTTAAGAGCAGTAAAAAGCAATTTAAGGCCTACTTGAAGGCCATTTCTTAAAAAAAAAAAAGTACCACGCACAAAGACCGCATGAAGTAGAAGGGCATGAAGGATACAACTTCAGTAAAAAGTAGGATGTATGTAGTTATGTAACTGTTAAATAAAACAGTTTGAAGAAGAAATTATCAAAAACCTCACCTTTAAAATATAACAAACTTTTTCAATTAAAAAAAATTACATCATATTGTGCTCTCATGTTTCCTCAGTAAAAAAAACAAAAAAAAACAAAACGTATTTGTGCAGCTGAAGTTCTTTCTGATCGCATGTTTTATTGCTAAGGAGCACATTGGTATCTTGGGAAAATCATATGTAGTAACTAAACCTTGGGACTGATTTGGTGTCAGTATCAGCATTTATACATTTATTGATGTTCCAAGTTAGTACAATTGACAGCATTTTTTTTTTTTTTTGGTCAAAGAATCTCTTTTGTAACCAAGCATTAACTCATAAATATCCTGAACTGAATCAAACTGAGTCTAGAATCAAAGCCAGTCGGGCCCTTGTGAATCAGCCTTGAATCAAGAAGTCAGTGGTCATATACAGAGCAGAGGGCATCCATCTTTACACCCAGTACCTGGTGTATACGTTTTCTCCCCAACACAATCTGCATGCAGCTCAGATAATGCGTGATGGACATAACGCGACCAGTGACGACCCTTGAGTCACATGTCACTTTCTAGCTGCGTACTTCTCCTGACAAACCCAAAAATCATCTTGTTGTCACTCATTATGCTGCTGCCAGTGGAGGTGCGAGGAGGCGGCGGTGGAGGTGGGGGCAGGGCAGCTGTAGTTGTCATTAAATATGCATTCGCACATCATGTCAGCATGAGTATCTGTCAACATTTGGATGACAAAACGCCTTATCTTGTCATTCACGTCAATCATCAAAATAAACATGGCTCGTGTATTTAAATAGACCTGAGTAAAGCTCTCCCCTATTGCAGTGTCGTTATAAACATCACTGTATGCCACTTGACTTTAAATGCCAGCTGTGCTGTGTGTCTGTGTGCATGTTTAGCTGGTCATTACGCCTGCAGCAATACGAGTTGGACAGCAGAGGGGTGAAGAGTCACAAGTATGATGGGGACAATGTGAGAGGAATTATTTATTAAGCAGAGCAGATGCAGTGAAGTGATTGTGAAGTAAGACATCTCAAAGTGTTAACAGTTTGGATCTCTGTTAAGAACTCACAACACACAGGTAAAAACTTCATTTTACATTTTATATTTTGAATGTGAAGAGTTGAACACATTCAAGTCCGTACTGCACCAAAGAGATGGAGAACCAATCAATACATAAATGGATTGATTTTTTTTTTGTTATATGTGTAACAATCAGAAATGTAAAAAAAAAATCAGAAACTGTGTTTTTTTATACATTTGTTGATGTGTGATGAGTTAAACACACTACATAGCATTTTCTCATTAAAATACAAAATATGTTGGATTTAGTGCTGTGATGTTGTTGACATCAGGTCACCAATGTAGGACCTTTTACAGTTTGACACAATCTGACCCATGACAAATGTCAGATGGAGGTATTACCTTCTACACTTGAACCGGCAAAACTGGAAACTGAACTTGGAACTAGAATTTTCATTAATCACCTTGGATTCATTTGTACTCCTGGAGTTTTTATAATGAATCAAAAATGTTTTACACTATTTCCTCAGTCATTGTGCTGCCAGGGATGGGAATCGATAAGAATTTAGCGATTCCCATTCCATTACCGATTTTGCTTACAGATCTGATTCCTTATCGATTCTCACTGTGCGAGGGAATAAAAGAGTACAAACAGGTGTATTTGCATCAACTGTCTTTTATATTTCCATCACTGCACAAAAAATATAACGTATACAGTATGTACAAATAATAGAAACAGATGACACCGGGCCCGGTTCAGGGGGGCACCATACAGTGAAACTGAAACTTAAGATGCTTTACTAATTCCTCTTTGTCTCACGCTGTTTTGCACCTCAGTTTTCTTTTCCCTACCTTTGGAAACTTTTATTTGAGGGGGCAGGACATTTGTTGCTGCCCCGCTAGAAGTGGGCCTGGATGATGCCCCGGTGTTTGCTCTGCCACTAGATTCACATGCACAAGTAGCAAATCAAACATGTGACATTCCTGCAAATGAAATGCATGTTGTGTGGATGAATGTTTTAGCATACTGGAGGTATTTCCCCTTTTGAAGAACTGGAAGCTTTGCAAGTCTTACATGTGGCCCTGGTGTCATCTTTTCGCATGAAATATATCCATACTTTGGAGCGTTACGGCTAATACCATCTTGGCTACGTTCTGAACCAAAACAATGCAGCGTGTGTGTGATGTCATCACGCATGCACAAAGAAGGCAGAATCGATAAGCAGACAGGCAAATGATTCCAAGGACAAGGACTAACAGTAGCATCTGTGACAGTACTGGAACTGCTTATGTCAATAACACAGAATTCATTAACCACATATATATCTGTTATTGAGTTTATTTCAATAATTCTGCCCAGTTTCACCACATGGATAAACTCTCATCAGATTCACTGTAAGGAACAGTTTGAACTGCTGATGAAACACTCGTATTGTGTAATGCCAGTGAGGAAATACTTCATATGATGTCGTACCGTAAGCACTTTGCTGGCGTTGTAGATGTTGTCTGCGTACATGTTGTAGTGGTGAAGATATGGACAGAACTGTTCGAAGCCACGGCCAAAGTAGCCATTCTCCAAATGGACGAGTAGAGACCTGAAAACCAAGAAGAAGTTGAAAAGATTGTTTTTTCAGAATTCACTTTTCTCTGAATAACTTATGTGGAGAAAAAAAAAGGTATTTCAACTAATTCAGAAGTCGGCATCAATCCAGTTCTCTCTGCAATAGTTCATAAGCCATTTGGGTTTTTGCTTACAAACTGTATTGTTCTTTTACTTAATTTCAGTTATGCATATTTTGATGTTGAAAAAAATGTTGAGATTATATTTGAATACTTTACATATTGGGTAAAAGAAATAAATTTATGACATTTGTTGTAATCTGAATGGTGACAACATTTTTGGCTTCATTGTTCAGCTGTAATCCCTAATGCATTAAAACTACAATTTACGTCAAATTATTTTAGTTAAAAATGGTCTGAAAACCATAATTGGAGATTTTCCTCAAAAACCTGCAACCAGTCAAATTCATGGGGTCACTGTCAGTCATGTTTAGGGCATACAGACAAGCAGGCAGACATCATTACCAAGTCACAACAGCATCCTTGACTCCAACACAGGACATGGTGGAAGTAACTATTTCAGGATCAGCTGCATATCTTTTGTGCATCACAAACCTTTGACACATTGGTTTCAAAGTGCCCCCCCAGTGAGCATTTACCCTCCAGTCAAACCACATTGGACTTTGAGTTAGTGCATATTATTGCCTGAGAATGCACTGCTGCTCTGCATCTGTGGGGAAGGAGCTCAAATAAGGCGAGATCGGATCTGAAGCATCATTTTGAGCAAAGGCACACATGTTTAGAGAAAGTGCGGAGGTTGAGCAAAGTTCAGAGGATTGCTTCCCCGTTAATGGGAGGTTTAGCAGACGAGGCTCTATACTGTCATTTGAAGGCCTCTCCCTGTGGGTGACATATTTACTGGGACCCAGACGGTGGGGTCTACCTTCAGGGCACCCAGGGCCACTTTGTAGTGAGAACACGCCTGCTGAACTCAGGAACAAAACAACTGGATCAAGGCAGAGGCAAAGCAGTCGTTCAGCCTGTCAGGCACATTACAGTAACACGGACGCAATTGGTTGGGGGTGTTGACACTTGTGAAGGAGCTTGTTATCCAAACTTAGAGGAAGTACCACACACGCACACACACACACACAAATCCGACTCTCTAATGATGTTCCCAGAGACTTCTGTTCGTACATGCTGTAAGAAGGAGCACTTTGCTGTTGAAGTTGATTTAAATAGATTTTAATGAAGTTGCGCACCAAGGTAGCCTCTGTTCATAATCAGGAGATGCAGGAGCAGCCGAGAGAGTTCTAACGAGGGCAAAGGGCGGGAAAAACTGTGTTTCCGTTTTTTTCCCCCTCTCACTGCCAGAGGCTATTATCATAAATATGAAATTATGGATTACATTTTTTATACTTTTTTTCACAGCAATTAAATTGTCTGGCCATCAGCAGCAGGATGGAGATAACATTAGCATTCTGCACGTGTCACGTTAATCCACATTAATTCCGAGCGGTTGCGACATCTGGGGTGGATACAACCTCGACCAAACAATTCAAGCCGAGGCGGCTTCATTTGGGGAAGGCTTGAACAGAGGAATACTAATTGTTACGGCACTGTGTGAGAATCTGCTAAATGACTAATGACTGAAAGATAAACATACATGCATTAAAAAGGGGGTGGCTGCAAGAAGACAACACAAAGCAGCATTTTCTTGATGTCAATAAAATGTACAATTTGAAAAATGCTGTGTTTTTAAATGAACGGGTGAGTGTTGATGTTTAAAAAAAAAAAAAAAAAGGAAACATCCCACCCCCCACCAACCTAGCACCATTGTTAAGTGTATGCTCCTTACTGGATCCAGTGACAGCTCTTTCAAGTTGCTTATTCCTGTTTGTCATAAAGCAGTCGGGTATAATTGGGTTGCTCCTTGTGCTGCCTGCTCTGTGTTCTCCATAAACACCAGAACCAGAATGAATGGCACAGCATATCAATTAATTCACGTCTCCTTTTCTTATGTAACTCTGCAAACTTAATGATGGCAGAATTCATTAACTATCCTGACTGCGCTCCAGAGTTAAGAAGATAAAGACAAACACATCAGATAAACAGTACACCTCCACTCCGCAGAGACACTTGTATTACTATCAGAGAAGCATTAGGAAAGCAGGGTTCTCACACAAGGTTTCTACTATTGAAGTTGTGTCCTTTTGCTGAGGATCAACAACTCAGGTTAATCACACCTGCAAACTCTTGAGTAGTAAAAGAGGTGTGAAACTAAAGACAGGTAGGGGTGTCTTGGGGTTGTGGCCCCAACATGAAAATGTTTGTGCTTTCAATATGTAAATGAAGCCTCTTTAAGCATTTTGAGATTAGAATATAACATGAAAATGCCATCTTCAGCTATTGGATTTTGATTTGTTTAATGACAATGTGATAAAAACAAACCTAGAGATCCCTGGGTATTCATCTGGCATAGGCAGAGGCCTTGAAGCAACAAAGATTTAATTCTTGGTCCAGGCCTTCCTAGTCCTTTGCTGCATGTCATCACCTCCCTCCCTTCCCACATTTCCCATCACTAGGAAAAGCAAAATGGCCATATTAAAAAGGAATTTAAGTACACCAATCAGTCAGGAAATTATTACTGCCTGTAGGTCCCCTTTTGCTGCCAAAAATAGCTCTGACCATAGGCATGGACTCCTCAAGGCCTCTGACGGTTTGTTGAATCAGTCACCAAGACGTTAGCATCAGAGCCTTTGAGGCTTTGAGGTGAGGCCTCTGCCTCAGACTTCTTTATCAAGCACTAATGCTAAGCTGGACTGGGCTCTGGTTGTACTTCCTTAGACCGCTTTTGGTAAGTACTGCAGTTTTGAAGATTCTCTGGCCTGATCATTTGGCCATTCACAGGTTGGCTTTCACCAAGTTGCTCAGATCCTCACATTGAACCATTTATGATTTTCCAACACATCAGTTTCAAGGATTAAATGTTCACTTGCTGCCTAATAGATTTGTCCCACTGACCAGTGGAACACTAACAAGATAATCAATGTTACTATCACGTCATCATGTGGTCATGTTATGATTGATCAGTGTATACATGAAGAACCAAAAGTAAAAATACTGATTATACAAGATAACCAGTTAAATACTATTTCTTACTAGTTAATAATTATTGATTGTGTCATTGTAGGGTTGTAATGATGTCATGGTGTAACGATTAATCGTGATTTTAAATGTCATGGTTAATTAATCGTCAAGGCTGCCAATACCCGTCTCCTAAAGTACAGTATATTAAGAGCAGAACCAAAGACAGCCAATGTGCGCTTCCCTCACGGAACAAAAGCAACGTTACAGAACCACTGCCTTCAACATTCCATGAGTAAAAATGACAGAGAAAGAACCAGCTGACCGTCTGTCTCGGGGCAGATGTATTTCTGAATTGTCTTTACCATAAATATATTTTCAATGCGGGCTCACTTTTGTTTCCATAGAGTTTGCGTTTGCTACCATTATCTATGCAGCTTCAGGCTACCATTGCCCAACCCACTCACAACAATCTGGCTGCATAGCTTTGGTAGAGTAAGGCCAGTCTTCTCCAGCAGCTCAGACTGTCATACAAGCTTTGGGAGGGTTAACTTGTGAATTGATGCAGTAAACACGCTCTGTTCGATCACAAGGCAAACTGCATAAAATAGTCTGATGTGCCTGTAGAGTGGGCCCAGTTGGGGGGGGGGCAATACCCCCTTAAAATAAATGTCCTGCCCCCCTCAAATGAAAGTTAGCAAAGTTTCAGGAGGTAGGGAAAAGGTAAATGAGCTTCACAACAGCGGGAGATGTAGAGGAATTAGTAGTGCATGTTAAGTTTCACTTTCACTTTGCAAAAGGAAGTATGGTTGTATGGTCTGTGCATACCCATTGTGAGGTACATGGGGCACAGACTGCACCCCCACATATAAACCCCCCGCAAAATAATCATAGTAATCATGAAACCACGATTATTTCTCTGACAAAAATTGCAGCTCCAAAATCTCTAATCGTTACATCTCTATGTCATTGTGATTATTACACATTAATAACAAAAAAATTCATACACAGCCTTACCAAAACCACTACTTGGATTTAACTAAGCACGTTGGACAATTACTGTAGTGATTAGTGTTTTTCAGCTGAAACAAGTTCTTTAACTCCGACTGATGCAGTAGCTTCTCATTTCTTAATCAACCACCATTTTGATAGAGAGCAAAAAGACTGTACTGTGTTTCAGTGGAAAAAGGTCATGTGGTCTGATGAGTCCAGACTGACCCTATTCCAGAGAGATGGATTCATCGGGGTGAGAAGAGAGGCAGATGACGTCATTACCCATCATGCCTAGTGCCTACAGTACAAGCCTATGAGGGCAGTGTTATGATCTGGGGTTGCATAAGTTGGTCAGGTCAAGGTTTAGTAACATTCCGCATTCATAAAATGAGGTCAACTGAACCTGAATAAACTGAATGACCAGGTCTGATGTCATAGGACAAGATAACAAAACAAAGATTCATCAGGCTCAAATTGTGAACGTGTGGTTCAGGGAGCTTGAAATATAATTTTCACACATGGACTGGTCACCACAGAATCCAGATCTGAACTCCACTGAGAATCTTTGGGACTTGCGGTCTCACTCTCTCATCATCAGTACAAGATCTTGGAGAAAAACTGATGCAGCTCTAAAATTATTATGGTGATATTTATTATAACATTTGTTAAAATAGAACTGAATCGTTATTTTTTTTCAGATATCATCCATATCATGTATAAGTTGATGGGTTACAACATGAAAAAGAGAAACAGTCTGTGAGCGAGTGTCGTAGGCTAAACAGTTCATACTGTATTAGAACATACCAGGAAGGGCTTAGTGTTTTATATCTGACAGATAAATAAGAATGGCTCCCAAATATCCATCCACAAAAGCTAGTTATCACCACTGTTATTCTCAATTATTCTCGGCAATGTCGTACATATTCAGCGCATATCAAATGTCAGTGTGAAAGAAAGTGAAAAGAATATGGGGAAATCTATAATCAATCACTTAGTGGTGGTAAATCAGTTCGACGCTAACAAAGTCTCTCTCCACGGACCATTTTTTTTAAATTGAGTACTTGCCATTATGTTTCAAGCATTGATTCAATAAGGGGCTCATAATGAAGATGTATGGGAAGTACGGAACCATTTATCCAATACATCACACTGTGTAATTCATACTTCAATCTTCATTCTAGCACTCTCAACCAGAAAGCCTGTCGCTCTGCCGAGGATGAGGGCCTGAGGGAACCCAACACGACTCATTATTTAGTCTGGAAATGCAATTCCCAATAAAAGGTATCCCAGACACTTACTCCCCTGTTTGTCATGCTGTGCGGTCAGATACTGAACTGTGTATGTCTTGTCCATTAGATTCTGTTCAGACCACAGGCTGAAAATCTGATGGGACTTTCAGCTGTAGAGTTGGCTGCCATACAAGGGAATGTGCATTTCAGGGTTTACTGAACTATATTGAATATCACAACATGTATGTATTGTTTATGATATATTAGGAGTGTGTGATATGACGATATTAGAGAGTGAAGGATTAGAACATGTCAACGATCCGACAAAGCAGAGATTGTGGAATGGGGGGGGCGTTCAGGCTGCTTACACACACACACACACAGAATGTCCGACTCTGTAGGAGCCTTTAAAGGCTCCTGCTGTTGTGCAGCTAATTTCCCTTTAACCTATCTTTGGAAACTTTAACCTTTGGGGGATGTGAGTCTTCCACATCCTCCACATACAGGTCTGTGGCGTTATACTTTTAAGGTATGTCTACACAATGAACCTGTTCAGTCAGCTGAAGAAACAGCATCCAAACAGTATGTTCTGCATTTTTTTTTTTTTTTTTTTTTACTTTTCATATTTATTTAAATCTACCTCAAAAACCAGGTGAAGTTTAGTTTTTATGTTTAACAGTGCACTTAATCAGAGTGTTGTTGTTCACATTTTAGTATGTTTATGTTCTTGGCACATGTTGGCAAAATTGCACAAGCAAAATTAAAAATGTTCTGGAAGGTTCTTTGGGCTAAATTTTTTTTTTCTTTTAGGACTATGTTTTACAAAGGGAAATTGTTCGGTTGCACTGTTCAGAAACCAGCAAATTAGTCTCAAAGATCAGTGTAAAGAATCGTGATAAAATCGAGATTGTGATTTTATTTTTTAAAAATTGTGATATGATATTTTTGCCATATTGCCCACCCCTATGATTTATAAACACAAAGAAAGAGGAGTAAAAAATGATAATAGAGGGAGAAATATATAAAAAAAAAAATCAGGCTTCTACAGAGTATGTGTACTTCTTTGTTACACTTAACCTCATTAAAAGAAATCACTTGGGCTAACTGAAAAATCAATAACCCTTCATACCAAAATGGCCAAATAGGTTGGTTTCAAATCACACGCAAAATGGAATGCACACAAAATTTACAGATCAATTTGCAGAGCATCGAAAAATAATTCCAACATAACGCTTGGATTTAGGCTGTGACAACATCAGGATTAATGTCTGATTCAGTTTAGGCACCAAAACAACCAAGTTAGGGTTAGGAAAAGATCATGGTAAGGGCTAAGGTAAGACATTTCCATGATGAATTTGCCTTCAGTTTGCAATGGGACAGTAACACCAGTATCCAGTGTTTAAGTCCACAGAGTCCATCCCCACTATTTTTTTTTTTTTTTTTTTATTTACCAAGTTTAGAAATGAGCACAAACCACCTGCCAAATGCCAGCAATTTCACAGGGTACCAGAAGATTTTGCTCAAATTATCAGCTGGTACATCAAAGTAGCTGTAAAACCAAAAACACAGAGACCAACAGAGTGAACTGTGCTGTGCTTGTTTCACTTGTAAACTTAAATTGTGTAACTTGAGCTGTGACCGTGTCTGCCCCTTGTGTCTAAGCAGGTTTAGGTTTTTGGCCACAACATCACTATGAAGATGAAGCTGCACCATCACTGTGTTCCCTAAAAGACAAAAAATTAAATTGAAATATGGGACTGTTCTTATTGACTCCCGTCTCAGTCTGATTTCATCATATAAATTAAATAATATTACCTTTATGTCAGTCTACATGTCAGATATTTGCAGGACTGTTATCAATGACTTTGCATCCCATGAAAGTGAAAGTCAAATACAACATTTATAGTTGGATATAGACTCCAACAAAAAATTAACTGTTTTGAGAACGATAACCACGTCACACAATAGTGGGTTAATACATGCATGTACAAAATGAAATTCTGCACTAATGTATGGTGAGAAACAATGAACTGCCACAGACTACTGATAAAAATATTGACTTGAAATATAGATTAGCCGGATACACAGGGTAATATAGATGCATGTCTCTCCCCGTAAAGCCATAATATAAACAGTATTCAATAATTGAAAATATATCACAGGAAATGTGGGAGAGCCAGTGTGAATAGCTGTTATGTAGCAAATAAAATGAATAACGGTTTTGTTTTCCATCATTTACAAGCGCTCTTATTATGTTTGTCAGTAGAAGACATGCTGCATCATCAGCAAGTACAAGCACAGACACAGAACAAACAATTATGTGGTTTACATCAGTGGTTCTACATCGTTCTGACCTCAGAACTCACGTTTTCCCATGGTCATCGAGTAGTGACTCATTTTTATAGAATTACAACTAAACAAATGTACTTTTCAAACTCAGAAACACGTGTTCGGTTCAATGTCACCATGAACTTTGTTTTAATATATGAAATACATTTTCCTCACTTCATTCAGAACACATTGCTCTAACATGAACAGAAATCACACCTGCACACAATGTGTACGTTTAACAAAACTGCCCGTTTTCACTTAATAATACACTTTATTAAGTGTACAATTCCATGTTTGACACATTCAGGGTCGTATTTGTGCTACATCTTGCCTACAAAACAATGTAATTTTTTTTCAATGAAAGATCTGATTTACCAACACAACAGTCAGTTCTTCTAAACCTTTTGATGCATGTTAGTCCAAATAAATGCATATAAATATAAGATTTATTTAAAATACAAAATGGCTTATTCGGATACATAAACAGGCGAATACAAAGTGACCTATGTAGAGGAAGGTGGACAAAAAAAATCTAATTTCCAATTCTAATATGCACCTATTAGTATAACCACAATAGGTACATAAACATGAACATTTTTTCTGGCGAGGTCAGACTGGAACTAACAGAAGAAAGATGTACTGAAAAGAAATGTTCAGGAGTGTTTGAATGCCTAAGCCAAGGTCTAATCTTCTGACCTCACCTGAATTTCACATTGTAGAGAAGTATTTATTGTACTAATAAATAGAAAAAATACAAAACCTTTACTTCAAGGAACTTCTTTCTCTGAAAAATGCTTTCATGAAGGACAATAAAAGCAGCACAAACTTAAAATATAAACTAATCCACAAACTTTTCTCCAGAGACTTGGTAAACCAAACAATTTAATATCTCATGTTACTTTACATTTTTCCACCATTCTTCTCCTTAAAAAACAAACTTTGCTGAGACCGTAGAAAAAGCAACATTTGATTAAAAGGTGGCTGTTTGGGTTAGAATTTTCTGAGTAAAGACACAAGAATTCAGTCCTTAAATGTAACCACGTCACTGCCTTGGGGTCTATGAGGGGAGACCAGAGACTGTTTGAATGGAGTCTTATAGTACAGGAGGATTGGTTCCCTGAATAAACGACGACTAAATGAAAATGTTGGTTCCATAACAACTACATGACCTCTGTGATGACCTTCAACATCTTGAACATAGACTAGCAAATTATAATACCACCTAAAGATAAAAATAGCAAAACTCAACATACATATTACTAGTCTCTCCCATCAGGAATAAGAAATCCAAACTAGACTAACTGTCATAAACATTAGGGGAGTCTTTGGCATCATCAGATAACTGACACGATCGGCTCAAAGTAATGATACACATGATCGAAGCTTCAGCCAATTAGCCACAGGTTAACCGTTTTCATTCACAGGAAAACCAGCCAGACTGGAATCTTTCTTCAGTCCTGCACATTTTTAGTTTAGGTAGTTTAGGTTGACTGTCAGATGATGCTGAAATGCAACTATGACCCACATTCTGTTGAGTATACAGTAATATACAGTACAGCTATTTACATAATCTATGAAAATTAACGACTGAAACTAGAAGTGCTAGCACAAAAAAGAAGCAGGAAATCATCAAAACTGAAACATCATTTAGAATCAAAACAGTTTCCAAAATTATTAAGAGGATAAAGATTTTAGGCCTTACTTTTTGAATAAGCACAGTTACACAGATATGTAGTGATAATCAGATACATAAAAATCACCAATAATGTGCTCGAAGTGCCTAAAGTAGTATGTTTTGTTCATAGAAAAAAGCTCAGATTGCTCACTAGCAAATCATTGCTTATGTTAAATTCTATTAAAGTGGGTCGAGACTTTGGGAAAATGTGAGAGGATGTGAGAGCCAGTAGTTTAGATTAACGTTAACATTTACTGCTGAACTGTTGAGCATTTAAGTGACAGTGATAATAAATGGTAAAGAATAAATATGGATGTACAGGGCAGTGTTTTATTTCTGAAAGCCTTTGTTTTCCCTGCAAGTCAGCAGTTCCACTTGAGGAGTCAGATCTTGGCCATTAATCTCTATCCAATTTCTGCCAATAGCAATTTTATTGGCAGATATTGGATAAAGGTTGATGGCCAATATCTGGCTTCTCAAATACAAAATTTCACTAGCGTCAATTCATCAAACTAACTAACTGGTCTATAGATCAAGAGGCATCTCTGACTCCTGGCAAACTTTTAACCCACATGAATGGCTTATTTGTTGCTGATACTACAGAGGTGAAGCTGTCAGTTGCTATTTTCAACAGTATTTCCAGACTGTGTTGTATAACTGTGACTTCTATCAGTGACCTTTGAACCTGCTGGAAAATCTGGAGCATTAAGAGACAGCTGGGCAATGTGCTTAGCGCCACCTACTCCCTGTTCATAATGAAGCAGCATAAAGTGCAAATATCAGCAGACAGCAAGAAATCTAAAACGAAAATATCAGCCTAGAGGGCAGAATATTGATTCTTGCTAACGGTTAAAGATAAGGACCATTCCTTGGTAAAATAAGAGTTTATCTTTGTTTAATTTCTATGCAAGAGACAAAATACTAATCCTGATCCCTTTATAGAGTCTTTCACTATTCCCTCCGAAGCAGAGATATTGTTTAAATTATTCAGAGCTTACTTACTGGTTTACTGAATAAATGGCTTTAATTGAACTGAAGATGCTTTCTCTAATGTCCTGCCTCAGGGTTCCTTTGGCCTTCAGGATCTCCACAAAGTACTGTGAGAAAGAAGAGCAAAAGACACAAATGTTGACTCACAAAATAAACTTGTCTTTGTACAGGACAGTTTTGTCTTTTACAGTATATATCTAGGATGAATCCAAAGAAGTGCAAGTGTAACAGCAGTTACTCTTCAGCAAAGGTTTGACAGTTAAAATGGACAGACAACACATAACACAAGATTATAAACTTCACTATCACTAACACTTAGAGGTTGATGCTTTTGTGCCCTGCAGCCCAGACCGTCTGTGCACATTATATGGAATATCTGCATGGCTCATGTGCACAAGAGCACATGAGCACAAGCACCGAGGGATGTTGTTGTATCCCAACATGCACAATAAAGCGACAGCTGTGCCGGTCTCAAGTCATTTGAAGTGAAAATGGGATTAGCAAATTGAATGTGCATTAGGACTAAAATGAGTCCTAATTGGACTGAACGGGCGGAGGGTGAGTAATTGTGTAGAGATGAGGCTGCAGTGGTGGGTGGAACAGCCTGTTCTCTCCACAGGGATGAGGAGTGTCATGAGTACTACCTTGAGTGTACTGGTGTACTGTACACTGCACTTATTTTATAGTGTACTGCAGCAGTCAAACAGAGTATGTGCTGCCACTGAAAGCGTTTGGCCTGGTGACTTTGTCTTTTATTCACTGTGTATTAATTATTGATGTGAAACTAGTCCATCTTTAAATGAGCACCCTTATTTATTAGACACATTTCCTTACTAAAAGCATATCTGTGGGAATCAATTCATGAGTATTCAGAATGTCTAAGCAGGTGAATGGATCTGTCACAGGGATATGGTTCAATAGCCACATTCACCTGGGAGGTTTGGGGTTTTTTTTTGTTGTTGTGTTTTTACTTATATTCAGTTTATATTTGTGGATCAGTTAAGGTGAAGCACCAGAGTTTCTTTGATTTAAGAAAATGTCAGTTTCACAAACTTTATGCCTAAAAGTTTTACCCTCAGGTGCAAATATCAAACAACAGTAGCTCTATGAAACTCCTGGAATACATAATGGAGGTAAATCAAATCTTTTCCAATTTTAGAAATATTTGTGAGGATTACTGGAGCACTATGCACACCATTTCATAGGAGCTATTTCTATAACAGACAGTGGGGTTGATTGACAAATCAAAACTATATAAACACAGTTTGTTTTTTCCATGTATTCAATAGCATGCAAAGATTTGACCAGATGAAACCCTGGACACATGGGCCCTGCACTCAAACCACTCAAACCTACACTGTTACTCAAACCATGAACTATAGTCTGGCAATCACTTGATCTTAGGCTGTGAACAATCTTGACCCTTAAAGGCCTAAAAGTATCTAAAATACTAACATCTGATCTAAAATGCTGAAAAACTTCTGATTCACTAATCCTATCAATACATGTAAATAAATGGTGTAAAATGCAGTTTGTCATGGTCATCACTGATTCAATAGTAAAACCCATGGAGTTTAATAAATGACGGTGGATGGACACACTTGTTTTATGTTCAGGTAATGATATATTTTGCAGGAGTCACTTTTTCCTCAGTTTTCTCTTTTCTGATAACCTTTGAATTTACGGAGCTTTTATGAACATCTACATGATCATTAAATTACATATAGGAAAACATATGATTTACACTGAAAAATATAAAACGCAGAGGATAATATTATAATAAATGGTGATGAATCACTTATGAAAGGTTAAATGTAAAGAACTATTCATTTGGAAGTTGTCACAAACATAGTTCAGGGTCTTTAGGGGTTAATTCATCATATGATCCACTTTTCAGGGGGATCATATAGATTGCGCCATTTAAAATGAAAGTACCAGCACTGTCGAAACTTTCAGGTTAAATGTTCTATATTAGTGTAATTATGGTATTTTACAGAGAGCACTGCACTAACCTATGTGTTTGTAGCATTACTGTCACTATCACAAATCACTAGGCGAGTCAGTGCATTTCAGTCCATTCTTAACAATCCTTTAGCGTGTACCTGCAGTCAAATGTTTGTCAAACAAAACATAAGATAATGATGGAGAACTGCCTTTAGCCTGTCAGCCCTGATTCTGAACTCCTATGTGCAGTGAGTCTGATGTTAGTCTAAAAACAATTTGACTCATTGTAAAACTACAGGACAAATCAGGCCACTGCACCATAGGTAATTAATAGAAACACTGCAGCTGTATGTGACACTGCAGCGTTTCTAATAAAACAACACCATCACAAAGCCAGAACACAGCTGCTTAAGGCTCCAGAAACCACAAAAAAACTACAGAAAAACTTGCTATAATTTGGTTGTAATTCATCTACATATTATAAGACGTGAGAAAATTTGGATTTTGACCGTGACTTTACCCAACTTATGTCAATTTGCAGTGTTTGTCTGATGTAATGAATAATAGAGGAGCACAGCTTAATGAACTGACACCAGCAGGATAAAGCAGATTCCTGATTTTTGGATACGTACGGTGGTGACGAGCTGCAGTTGCTGGCAGTAGCGCTGCTCTGTCTGCACCAGATCTTTGGCCGTGCGGCTGCGTTTTCTTTCCCAGCGGTCCCTCTGCTCCTGGATACTGTTGGAGCCGTGAAGGCCTGACGGACTGGGGGAGAAGCTCATCATCACAGCAGGGAGGAAGAGAAGGAGGAGGACACTGCACACACATGCATACATACTTTAATCACTTACCCTTGAAGTCAGTAGTCAAACATAGATCTGCAGTATTTAGTGTCAGTATTTGGCTGTAACATGACCAGCATTTTACGCAATATTACTTTATTGACATTTTATTGACAAAGTAAGTAATTTGCTGCTTGACCTTTTGAGGAACAGTCAGAAAACGTGAAATGGTGTCATAAGGATTCTGCAAATCTGACAGTAGATATCCTTAAGTTTTAGAGGTGATGTATTTTTCACTTTTCTGAAGCCAAAACTCAGAGGTGTTGATGATAAACTACGTAAGTGGAAAAGTACACTCACAGCAGAATCTATCAATGTTGCTTAAAACAGACTTACTGAGAATTTCAAGGTTATTCACTGACCAGTAAATATACTGTCCCTGGACACAAATAAACAAACCTAGAAATAATAAGTTGGCTTTTATTGGAGGATTTCTGAGAACTTGTAACTTGTGATTTTTCTCCTTTTTCTTATTCTATGACATTATTGCAACTAGTTAAGCTAAGCTAAGCTTTATTTTTCCCTTAATGGATATATTCATTTTTCTGTCCAAAGACATGCACTTACTACATTAATTGTCAGTCTAAAATCATCCAATGTGAATGTGAATATGAACATGAATGGCTGATTGTGTGTATATGTCAACCCTGCAAAGAACTGTTGACATGTCCAGGGTTCAGCACTCCAGCATCCCTGCAAGCCTCTCAAGAATTAAGTGGATTGGAAAATGGATGGATGGATGGATGGATGGATAATGGATGGATGGATGGATGGATGGATGTTCATTTGATTAGAAACTCAATACACAGTAAAAAAAAAATAAGATAATTATTAATATTTCATTATCTACAAGTCAGCAGTTGTTAAATGATAAATCAATACAAATTCCTGTAATATTCCCAAATATCAAATCAATATCAAAGGTAAGTCAACAGACTATAATGTGCACTTGAGATATACTTTGACAACAAGGCATTAATTTGATGACTTGACAACTAAAGTTAGGGAACTTTAAAGAAAATCATTATCAAAAAAAGAAAATCATGTTGCGGCTTTGAACCAACATTACTTGTATTTCTTTTATGTGGTGTGCAGTACTTCCTCTACCTCAAATGCTAAACAAACAAACTGAAGTGCAATTATACAAACATAAAAAAGTAGCCTAATAATTAACATGAAACAGTTTTTGTTTGTGGAAACCTGTACTAAGTAGGGATGTCCCAATCCAATCTAAAGATTGGTATTGGCTGCTGATGTGGCATTTTTTAGATTGGATTGGATTTAGTCATGAGATCGGGCTGATCTGGGCCCGGTTCTGGGGGGGGAGGCAAGAGGGGTCAAAGCCCCTTAAACAAACGTCCTGCCCCCTCAAATTCAAGTTTCCAAAGGTAGAGAAAAGGAAAATGAGCTGCACCACAACAGAAGACTAAAGGCTCCACACAGTCAGGTGTACTTGACTCCAGGGACGTGTCTACGCGTACTCCAGGCAGACTAAATGTGGACCCAAAGCAGATGTCTGTTGGACATGTCTGCACAAAGCTCAATTTTTTCGACTGCGTGGACTCCACGTACGTGGTGTCACACAATGTAGTATTATGTAAATGTAGGATGCTGGTACGCTCGACTATGAAACTTCAAATGTCTGTGGACAGTGTACGCGGAGTCTGCACCACTCACAGTGCGCATTGGTGATGTCCCAATCTGGATTTTTTTGCTTCTGATCCAACCAGATTTTTTTTTTAGGATTAGTTTTGCTGATACCGATCTGATACCGATCCAAGTTTTTGAAATGAAATTTTGATTTCAATTTGGAGTCATTATTTATAAGTTTTTATGCTATTATTTTACTTGTGATCACAATTGGGCTCAATGTGAAACCTGAACTAAAACAACTATGACACCTTTGACTTTTAATAATTTTAGTATAATTTTTCCATTTTCCAAATTCATACTGTGGGCCATATTAGAACCTTTGGCAGACCAGTTTTGGCCCGTGGGCTATGTTTGCCACTGCTGTAGCGCGTCTATGGACAGGTCTGTCCAGGGATTATACAGGGGTGTGTTCTATGCTGTACGTTAGTGATGCACAGATCAGTGGGTTACTGAGGATTTGGGTTGAGATGGGTCAAAAGAATGTCAGTTTATTTACAGGGCGGGTTGGGTCAGGTAAAATATATATTTTTTTAAAAACCCCGCAGGTTGAAAAAAAAAAAAAAAAAACGACTTGTGCATCACTGTGCATGTACCTCAGAATGAGCACGCGCAGAGTGAAAGTGAAACTTACAGATACTTTACTAATTCCTCTAACCCTCCCACTGATGTGCAGCTAATTTTCCTTTTCCCTACCTTTGGGAAATTTAATTTGAGGGGGCAGGACTTTTTTTTTTTTTTTTTTTGTTACCATCCCCAGAATTGGCCCGATCTCATAACTAAATCTGATCTGATCTTCTAAAAAATGCCAGATCGGCAGCTGATACCAATCTTTAGATCAGTTCGGGACATCCTAGTATGCATACAGTGTGCCTGACTCCGTGGGAGCCTTTAGAGCACAGGTGTCAAACTCCGGTCCTCGAGGGCTGGTATCCAGCATGTTTTAGATGTTTCCCTCGTCCAACAGACCTGATTCAACCACATGGCTCAACATCAGGCTGCTGGGGATGCTTGATGATGAGCCATGTGGTTGAATTAGGTGTGTTGGACGAGGGAAACATCTAAAACATGCAGGACAGCGGCCCTCGAGGACTGGAGTTTGATACCCCTGCTTTAGAGGAATTAATAGTGTCTATAAGTTTCACTTTCACTTTGTATGGTCATATTACCTGAATGTACTCATTGTGAGGTACATACGCACAGAACGCACCCCCATGTAGGCTATTCCCTGGACGGACCTGTCCATAGACGCACTATAGCAGGGGTGGCAAACATATGGCATGTGGCCCAAAACCGGCCCGCCAAAAGTTCTACTTTGGCCCACAGTATGAATTTGATGCAAAAAGTGCAAAAATTATACTAAAGTTATTAAAAGTCAAAGGTGTCATCGTTGTTTTAGTTCAGGGTCCACATTCAGCCCAATTGTGATCTCAAGAAAAATAATAGTATAATAACCTATAAATAATGACTCCAAATTTAAATCAAAATTTCATAGTAAAAAAGTACCGTATCGAATCGGTATCGGCAAAACTAATCATAAAAAAAAAAATCCAGATCAGGACATCACTAGCTCTAAGCTGGTTATTACCTTGGAGCAAAAACATAAGTTTAATTAATAAAGTGAATGTTAAATGGTACATATAACCATCAAATGCAAATTGTAGTTTTGTATGTGTACTCATCTCTAATATGTCATAACTATAATTATTGATATTTGCTATTATTTATTTGGAATCTCTCACTGATCACGTTGACAAGACCATAAGTTGTCATGCTGGGTGTGAAAACTTTACAGTACAAAAGACAGGAGAACTAAATGAAAAACTGCAGACTTACTTTAAAAATCAAATACAAATAATTGTTTTTACCATAATCAGGTGCAATCAACAGATATGAATGTCTCTAAGTTGTTGTAATTTTAATCTTTTCACAACAAATATTTAGATTGTGACATTTTATCTACATTTGCAAGGTGTATTTGAGTTCTATATATTATCTTTATTAGTAAGTTCTTGATGAAGATGCTCACACTTCATATAACTCTAATATGAATCTAAAAAGAATGCAATAAACTTATTGTCAGCCATAGAAAAAGTAATAACAATAATAGCCTATACTGCAGTGGTTCCCAGGCATTTTCATCTTGGGACACACAAATTGACACAAACTGATATCTTTTAAATGTTTTTGTTTTTTTTTTATCTTGTTGTGCCGTTTGGCAAAATCAGTGTATTTTATGCTGTTTTCATCTCATTTCATCTTTTACAAAATTTTCATGGTTGTTTTTTTGTCACTTTCACTGTGTTGCATCCTCTACATCTGAAGCCTCTTCTCTACATTTGTCACAGATTTGTAGAGTTCAACATTTATTAAACAGTTCTTTTTTCTTAATTAGGAAAATTAATTCACACATATTGTATTATTTTACTCTAACAGTTGCTGACTGAATAACAAAAAAACTCTGCAACCCACTTTGGGTGTGGGAAAAGCAGATTTAATCCATAATGGACACCTGTGAGTCAGCAATAAGTCATGATGGTGTCTGGTCACTACATATAATTAATAAATACAATAATATAAATAAATAACACATGGTCTGTCAAAGGTGATGTGTCCCTAAAGCAGCTGTGGTAAATCCCCAAAGCCCCCTACCCCACCCAGCAAACCTGCAGTCATGAAGAAGTGTCCTCTCAGCAGTCCCTCATTAGTGTCATCTCCTTTGTATTAGCAGAGCTGAGGAGTGAGCTGAGAGCAGAGCCTGAACAGCAATTAACCCCTGCACTGTCCCTGAGGAGCTCTGCACTGTAAACAAGACAAACTGCCTGATCAATGCTAACCAGAATCCACCCGTCCAACCAGGAAACACCAGGAGACAGAGCTTCCATGCGACCCACTGATGAGCCTGACTTCAGGACGTGGACTACATCTCTGCAGCTAATTAAACACCACCCTATTCTGAAAACTCCTCTAGCTCTGTGTGCATGCTGGGAGAATTCTTATCCTCAAATCTACAAACCAGGCTGTACGCACATATAAGCAGTATTACTGGATTTTATACCTTAAGGCAGAAAAGCGAGGTGGTAGCCCCAGCTAAGTCCCAAACTAAGACCGTGTTAACATGCTACCGATGGCAGACGGGCCCTTGGGGAGCACCATGATACTTCATGGTCCCGTAGTCATTTTAGCCTTCCATAAATAACCACCTTTTGTATAATATAGTAAGACGAATGAGCTGACAGACCTCTCACAACCCACATGTCATGTTATCTTTCTTTTTGTTTTGTTTGTTTTTATTTCTATTTCATGTAAAAGGGTCAATAAATATAGGCTTTGTTGTATTTAAAAGCATGTAACCAATACAATGTATGACTTGTAGCCATAGTAGTTACAGGGTTCCTACAGGTTTCTACAAGTTAAATTTAAGACTTAAGACCTTTTTAAGACTATGTAGAACAAAATTTAATGCCCATTTCACAGCCTATTTAACAGCCATACAAGCAAAAATTTGTGACACCTAGAATTTAGGAAAATGTACTTATTTACTCCAATGCCTTGATTCTGCAAAGTTAGCAATAATTGCTTCCTAATTTCGATATAAATTGTCGGGTGGAATCAAGTAGACTAAAGTTACTCTCTCTGCAGACTGGGCATTTCCCAGACACATTTGATCACAGTCCAGTGAACAAATTTGTGGCAAACATAACTTCAGACCTACCATATCAAATTTAATACCTTTTTAAGACTTTTTTTAAAGGTATTAAATGCAGATTTATAAATTCAAGACTTCTAAGACTCTATAAGACCCCGCGGGAATCCTGTAGTTAATTTGCAAACCATTTGCAGAACCCTGAAACATATAAATATCAACTGCATACCAGAACAATATTAAAATCTGCAAAAACTAAATGTTTGCCAAATACGTCCACATTAGCACAGATCAGGAAGCAGACAAACTGCAGTGCAAGTTGAGAAAACAATCATCATTTATCCAAATATGAACTGAATATGAACAGCTTAAAAACAGCTTAGATAAATGCTGGATATTAGTCAAAGTTCACAGACTTGTCTTTGAACCACAGTATAATCTTGTTAAATACATATAAATTAGATCTGAGCAGTGGAACCAATGAGGTGAATTTTTTTTTCAGCTACAACAGTATTTTTTTTACTATAATTTTGCCAGATATTGATCTGGAACGTGTCATCCAACATCGAACAGCTCCATTTATACCCCATTTACAACAAAATACAAAATGAAATGGTCCACTCTTAAAACACATGTATGGTGAAATGTGTGATACTATGTTTATTCCTCCATTTGTACAGATTTCGCCTAAAATATTTCAGAAAAGCCTCTAAAGCAGTAACATAATGACAAATATATCTGTCAAATCGAATTAACAGTGGCAATAAACACCCACTTCTACATATTACAGCTGAAACTTCATCTAACTTAGCTGCACAGATGTAACCGCACTTTTTATATATTTTCGTCGCGTTTCCTCAGCGACAACACCCTGTTTTACAGACTTGTCGACTATTGCATGAATCCGCCACCACAAAAAGGCGAATTCAACTGTTTAACACTAGCGTTGTGTCTCGCTATAAAGATTCGTGGCGAACAAAATAGCTGTCTTATGTGTTTAAGTTATATCGTTCATATACAGGAGTATAGTCTTACCTTCAGATAACGTCTCCACTTTTAATCAAGGCGCTCTTTTCACTTTCAACTTCCGTCTTCCGGGTTGTGATGCTAAGGCGGACGCTGATTGGCTGATCTTTGCAGTGACGATGACAAGCCAGAATGCTCCGCCCTCCGTGTGCACAGCTGGATATGTCATGACCACAAACCGAGAGGGCTAAACCACAGTATATTACTGATTTTTCACCAAATTTTTAGTAGATCTAACACAAAAATGACCACCTGTGTACTTGTTTCAATAATGATACAGTTTTATTAAATTATTTTTTTTTCCATTTAATTGTCATTTTTAAATGGGAAAAAAAAAAAAAGCCAAATGCAACTTTATAACACCAATGTTTCATTTCACTTTAAATATTAAAAAGGGGTATCTGGTAACAGTTTGAAAAAAGTACTGCATTAATGAAAAAGCAACAAACATTGTTCTAAAATAAAATCCACTGAAAGGCATTTGTTGTTGGGCGTGGGTTATGGGTCCAACACTTCCTTCTTCCAGGTCTGTGTTTAATCTGCTGCAGTACTGTGTCTCTAAGTCCTTAAAACATACCCAGTTGTCATTCTGCCACTTTACATGTGATGATTAAGAGCTGAGGAAGTGGATGAAGCTGATATGTAAAGTTGAGTCTTTATGAGGAAAAAGAAAATGAAATATGTCACCAGATAATGTTATCTCATCAGCTAATTAACATTAGTTCCCTCTGCATGTGTCAAACTGGATCTTTATGGATTCCCCTGACACAGAATTAGGCTTTTATGAGGTGTTTCACATTTTCATACATTTTCAGCTCTTTATGTGTACCGTCCAGTTCAGGAAAAGAGAAATAACATAGGCTACATTTAGACAGCAGGTCTTAATGCACCATTCAGAATTTTTGGTGAAATCTGATTTTTTTTGTGTGCTCATTCATATTACACATTAAATGCGACTTCTATCAGGTTTGAGTATAAACTGAATGTGACCCTGAAGTGACCCGCATGCACAAAAGAGGTCCTGACGTAATACGTGACCACGCAGGCATGCACTGTGTTTACGGAAGTAACACTCCTGGGACGCAGAATTGAGACGTTTGTCGCATTTCAGTGACGCAAAGGTCAGATAAATGCGACCTGGCCGTTCAGACTGAAGTCACATTGCAATATATCAGATACGTATCGGATTTAGGACCACATATGAAAGTGGCCTGGGTCGGATTTGAAAAAATCGGATTTGTGCTGTTCAGACTGTCTTTAACAGATCGGATACAGGTCACATATGGGCAAAAAAAAAATCAGATTTGGGCCACATTTGCCTGCAGTCTGAATTTAGCCATAAAGATTTATGTCAACACATACAGCTGAACACAAAGTGAATTGACATACTGCTGTAAATGGACCCGGAGCTTTCGTAAAATTTAACATACTTAAAGCGCTAACAATGGAAAATTGTTCTAAAACTATAAAACGGTTTGATTTAAAGAGATGAAATTAGCCCCTTCTGAATCTTAACTGGTGCCTCATTCAAGAAAAAGGGGTCTAGACACCCACCATGATGTCAGACCTACCAGCCAGATTGAGCTATTCTACCACATCATTAACCAAGATGCAGAAATGTACATATTTACAGGACTCGTGATACATGTGCAAAAGTACGACTACCCTCAAAAATACATTTCCTATCAGTCTCAAAACAATCACACTGTAAAAGTAGATCATTCCACACTTTTCCTGCTTAAATATGTGAGTACTTCTGATGAAAAAAAAAACTGCCGTGGCATGTGATGTATACAGTGTGTAAAGTTGTATCTCTGCACTAAAAGTTACAACAGAACTCGCAACAAGTGGTAAGGAACGGTACAGCAGATGATATGTGAGGAAAGCTCAGCTCAGCACTTTACAGCTCATTATGAGATAAAAGTGATGCCCTCGGTAATCAGGCCGTGACGCACGAGGCTACAGCATGAAATCCACCAGGACTGAGGACTTTTAAGTGAAAAAATAGGATGGATACGCCTTTTTTTTTCTCTCCTGGAGTGCATCCCAGGCTGCGGTTCCCGTTGTAACCCATATGCAGCCCCACACTGCAGCACAGAGAACACTGACATCTAGTGCTGACAGAGGCCGAGTCGAGCTCACAGGTCACAAACAGCAGCACCACATGCATCCACATACAGCAGCAGCTCAATCAGTTCAGCTTTAGAAGGTTTAGGTTGGTGCACTTTCACTTACACAATGCACGCAATGTTTTTAGTGTTTTTACCACAAAACAATTCATTGAACCAGTAAAGTTAACAAGGTTGGCTTTAGAATGGACAGTTCATAATAAACCACAGAAATTATTCATCTACAAACCAGGGAGCTTTAAAGAGTTTGCCTTTATAATAAGTGACCACATGCTAAGTCAGTTAATTATCAGTGTGGAAATCTTTAATAGGGTCATTCACTATTTTGTTTTTATCCTAATTATCCTATTATTTTGTTTCTGTTTTTATAAGTTTTAGTAGATTTTTATTCTTATATTTTTTTACTATTTTATCATCTTATGTATTTCAAGTATATGTTTATACAGCGCTTTGGGCAGATTGAGATGTTTTATACGTGCTATATAAATCAACTTGACCAAGACCTTAACCTTTTAAATGTTTTTCATATTTCATACTTTCTATCAGAATAGAGATAGGCATAATATTAAGACAACATTAAATCTGTTACCGGTTTGATTGAGGGACTCAACAAAAATAATAATTATAGAAAATGACAGAATACAGACAAGACAAGAAGGAGAGCAAATATTTATGTTTATGCAAGTATTCAAATACATTCAAGGTGAAACTCAACATTATTGAAAGGACTGGATAGAAAATGAGCAAAGTTATCGTAGATCTTTGAGTCATCGACATTTAGTGAGTGAACTTTGTGAATGTTTGAAAACTTATTTATTGCTTTAATTCTTGAATTCTGAGTGAACTTATGTCACTTCCTGAAAAATGTCTGAGTGTAAATGTTGTCTTTTCTCTAAGTTGATGAATTATGGAACAGGGAAGAGATAACTTTAAGAATACAGGTAGATGCTAAACAAACATTATTATTATTATTATTATTATTATTATCATCATCATCATTGTATGTTTTCATTTTAATTAATTTAGCTACACCTATAGCATAATTATAATGTTTTTAATAAATACCTATAGAGATTATATAAAGTTTAATACCTCAGTGGACAGGTCCACCATTAGTTATATTTGTCAAGTTACTGCATCAACCTACCCTTATTACTGTGTAGTTTTACTTCTTTTTTTTCCTTCCATGTACCTCCCTATATTATTTGTATTGCCACTGAGAGGATGTTCTATATTTTTGAATGAAAATGAAAATATTAATATTAGTGACAAGCTTCAGTTAAACTGTTACATGAGGTCAGGATATGTTGTTAGTTCTTTCAGTTCACACCAGACTTTCTTCTACCTTTTTTTAACAGTAATTTGACCTCAGGGCATTATGATACATAAAATCACAAATTCATAAAAAGGAAAAATCATAGAAAACGGTCAAAGCCTTATTATATATGGTGACACAAAGATTCACACATGGAAAATGAATATGGATGCAATGTTGTTGATATTGTTGACATCTTCCCGTGTGAACATGCAGCGTTGTCTCCTCAGCAGCAGGAGCAGAGCGTCCACGTTCTGCAGGTAACGTGGCCGATTCAACCCAGAGCCAGGCAAAACTCTGCAAATTGCTGAACAGATAAAATGCATCTTTAATGAGCAAATTATTAAAATGCATGCTACTGGTAGACCCCCTCTTTATTGTTTTCAATTTTATTGTGTTTCCAGAACATTTGGTATTATAATAATTGGCCCCAAAACAGACCAGTGCAAATTAGGCCTCTTTTGCCTCGAGGCGATGGAGGCATGAACGGTGCAGGAGACCACAGACAAAGGGTCCTTTTTTACCTGAGGATAGGAAGAAAAAAAAGTAAAAGCGTCAATAATCTACACAAGTGGAGGAACTCTCCCAAGGTTCTGGAGCCCTTCGGTGTATTATTCATAGCAGCTATTGCCAGAGGACTCATAATTGACCTCTGCACTTTGCAAAAAAACTTTATGAGATGAAAGAATGTGATGTTTTGTAATTCAACTTTTGAGTCCCCCTCTCCCCAATCCAATAGTATTGGATTGCAAGTCATGAATTATTCAACACATAGGAGGCAAGGCTACCTTAGCTAGAAGATGTTATATGAAACAAGGTTGCAAGACCAAAGATATCAGATGAGCTGGCTCTGAAAGAAAGGAAAAACACCAACAAATAAAAGTCACATCAAAATAAATAGAAGCACTGTTGGACAGAATTCTCTTAAGTGAATACAGGGGGAATATTATGTCAAATATCACTTTTTTTGCAGGATGCTGGCACTGAAAAAAAAAAAATCTCTTAAGTGTTTATTGATGTGGAATCCCATTATCTACCTTTGTTGAAGGGGGGCAGAGGCTTCATTTATGTTTTAAATGCTCCAGCGCCGGCTCTTCACTTTACTTGTGAGATGTAATTAACAGTGTTTTTGTCAATTGGTAATCACAGCGTCAAGTGTTGACACTCGAGTCAGGCTTCTGCGGTGCTCAGGAGAACATAATTGTATGAGTTAGACTTAAGTAGTAAAAAGTGTAATGTGTTCAATTTTTTTTCTTTTTTCTTTTTGCAAACGTGTGAAAGCTCTCCAGAGAAAAATCCCTGTTGTCATGAAAAAGATAAACATACTGTGTCTTATCTTTAAGACCTCTTTACTGCAGGAGTTTTAATATGCAGCTGTTTAATTTAATTTGTTTTGTAGAACATCAAATTGGAATAAGATGAAGACTAACAATTTTATTTGCCCGGTTCATTTCTCAGTTTGTCACCTCCTGTTAAGCATTCTTTCTACTCACTTCAAGGTTTAGAGTATGGTCACTATGTTTATATTTTGGCATTTTCCTCCTGTCTGTCTTATTTTAGTCTTTCCCTAACTCCCTTTTACTAATCCTAACCAAGTTGTTCACAGCTATACATAAACCTGACCAAACTAAAGCCTTGGTGTTAATATCCTCTCAACAGACCTGTACTTAAGCATTGAAATGCGACATCCAACCATGCATTTATATGTGTTGACTTGGTACTGATAATGTGGCTTCTAACGATGACTGTGATTTATGGCACATGGCCCTATGGTTTGTATTTGCAATGTATGTACTTCTTTGATGCGCTCATACACTTCTGTTTTCTGGCAGTTTATATTGATCTGTAGTGAGTGCAGACATAAAAATGTCTTAAGCATGAAATTCTGAATATTTGATTTATTATTTTTATGTTTTCAGTATATTTTGCAAATCAACCGTGCTTCTCTGTTTTTGTCAAGTCTTTTTTTTTTATTTATATTTATGTTCAAGTCCATGTTATGACACATAAGAGCAGTGAAGTCCAAGAGAAATCACAATTAAGTGTAAATTATGGAAATTCATATGGATTTATATGGGGGAAAAAAATCCAAAATATGCAGAGAGCACCTATGTTCAAAGAGGTCTAGAGTGTGTGTTTTAAAGTTGCTCAAAAGCAATTAACTGTAACTTTCCATTGTCTGCATTTAATGGCCTTGGATGAAACTGTCAATCAGCTTTTGGAACCTGGCTCTCCATAAACCAGCGCTGCTTTTTGTTTTTTAAAACTCTGAACTCATCAAGCAAAATGACCATTTGGCCTTGAGAGGAAAAAAAAAATCATATGGAAACAAACAGCTGCACAAAACTGAGTGACACTCAAGTAGTGAAGGACCATCAAAACAGCCATGTGTTTGCAAAACCCAGCGGTTTTCATGGATAATGATAAACTGTCATGCCCGCAATTACTGAAAGCACAGGATGGCAGGGTTTTTATGTGTGTCAATGAGGTCTGCTCCTAATTGACAGTCAGGGACACTAACTCACTTAAAAGCTGTCGCTCAAGCGTCAAACTACAAAATGGATGTGTATTGAACTGTCAGACAGGCAAGGTCTCAGTGCTGGGGAATATTTTGGCACCCTAAAGGAGGCCACTCTTAAAGCTTAGACCCTTTAAATCCGCACTAAATAAGAACAGCAAGTTGTCTGATGAGGTGATGCACCATTCATAACAAAAACATGTGGGATGGGAGTGAGCAGAAATAAACAGGGTCAATTAAATCCCCCACCACCAATTGCATCAAACAGCATCCACTGATCCACAGGTGGCAGTAATAGGCTGACGTGTAACAATCGAAAGAAGAAGAGGACTGCAAACTATTACTAGTATTAAGTACTTTCAAGGCTGGTGCTGTCAGCCCAGAAATACACATTTTTACATGAGTTGAGATTTATAATGGATATAGCAATAGAGAGATGAAGTCCTGCCACATAGGACATCACTTTGTTAAAAACATGCACGACAGTCAGTATCGAGACATTTTTGACCATGTATGAATCATGCAGTTAATTACATGTTATGTTTAATTTTGCAATTTCTAGCTATGTTACTGAAGTGCTGTTTAATTTTGTATGGAAACAGTTCAGTGGACTGCATCTGTTGTCTCATGTTCTACACTTCACTAAACCACAAAACCACAATTACCTCAACAAAATACTATATGACTGGTCATCTTAACAACAATAGTGTCCTTTTGGGTTAGGGTTAGGGCAGCTGGAGAGTCGGCTTGTGACCAAAGGGTATTCGGTTCAATTCCTTGGACTGGAGATTTGTTGGCCGATGTGCCCTTGAGCAAGGCACTTAACCCCCCCCATCTGCCACCCGGGTGCCTGATATGGCGAGCCCTAGTAGGTAGAGTGTGATACATGCATCAGACACTGTGATGGTTAAAGGCAGAAGATGAATATCAGTGTGTGGTGCATTCAGGGTGCGATTTGTTGGGGGGTAGGTCAAACCCCCCCCCCCTTGGTTTTTACATCCCTACTTCTGTTGAATGAATTTCATCCTCAGGGGAAAAACCCTGTCAATGGTTAAAAACCAAATGAAATAACAGGCAGGTTGTGACTGACTTTTCTCACACGTATAGCCTACATTGCTGGCGTTAACTTTTACCTGAACTGAACTGTCTCGGAATTCGCGAACGTCCCCATGCACATAAATACATTATATACCTTACCCATCTCTCCCTGTATATATCAGCGTCCTCTCTCTCTCTCAAATGTCACTCAGTACGTGCAGCAGGTCGTATGGATGTACGTCTGCAGATGTGTAGATGTGATCGGCCCTTATCCATGGTCCTGAAACTTAATTAGACCATCTCCTACACCGCAGGTGTGGACGTCACAGAAAATGAAATGTCTGATGTATTTTTAGTTTGCGTTAAAGCTGAATGTTCAACTGTTTGACATGTAATAGGGCCTACCTTTAACTTAAAAAAGAATTAGGCCTGTTGATTGCTTGTTTTTTCATGATGAAAAAACAAAACATCTCCCTCTGTTTTTTTTTTTTTTTTTTTTTTTGACAAATTGCATCATGGGTGCATGTGCATGTTTATGTCTGTGAACCCCTACTGTCAAAAAATAAAGATTCTTCTTCTTCTTAAACAACTCTGAGCAGCTCACGGAAAGACAGAATTAGGATGACACCACTAATGCTACTCCTCAGCTTTCTAATTCCAATAATAATCATATTAACAAAGTAATTATTTTTACGTCT
>JAPQRP010000005.1:10991376-11004100 GCA_037367295.1 Apogon hyalosoma
TTCATTTATCTGAGGTCATCAATAGGTACATCCTGGGGGGAAATATGTCTACATTTATCTTTTATTACTGGGCCTAAAAAGCTGTCAAAGTGCCAGGTGCCAAAATAAACCCCATTTCATAGAAGCACCCATATATTCCTCTGGAACCTTGTCTACTGTTAGTAATGTGGTGGGTGTTTTCAGTAGCTCTTCTCAGCTTCACTCTCTTATCCAAATACAGTCAATTATGGCTCCAAAAAGCACTGATTTCAAAGCCTGCTGCCACACTCATCACAATAACAGTCCACAACCAGCAGGTGGCGTCCGTGTGGTTACGGTTATTTGTTTTCTATAAAAATCAGCATAGATGACTCAGCATGTCAAAGTTTAGGACTTAGCCATTGTCACTAATTTGTCACTGACGGAACCCAAACTGTAATTACTTAGAGTTTTTTTTACCTTTTAAGCAGCAAGGGGTTCCTCAGGGATCTTTACTGGGACCACTACACTGGCATATAATATTTGATATATTAACATAATATGGCTATTGCCTTAATCTGGCAACATTCACTTCTTTCATACAGTCTGTAAAAGTTAATCAGTGCCAATCATATGATGCTGTGTGATCCTATCAACTTTTGAAAAGAGAAAAACTCTATTCAACTCATAAGGGATGTTTGGAGGCAAAGATCATGTCTGGCTTCCTCTCCAATGATCAAATCTCATCATTTGTTGCATTATTGAAAGGAAAACTCTGTTCTTGGCTCAGTGTGACCACCATGTCTTTTCGTGGTGTGGTCCTCTCCTGCAGCCTTTATTGGGACTCCCTGAGGAGTACTTCAAGGCCCCTTCAGATCATTAGGCTCTTGGGCAGTTGGGTTTTCACCTCTCACACCTGTGAACCTTCTTTATAAATTTCATCCTCCCATCCTCCCACAAGCAAATCAGCAATGCTGTTTGTGCTGCTTTTGGTTTTTGTTATTTTTTTTCCTTTTTTTTTTTTTTTTGGCTTGCCGTTGGATGTGGAGCTGTTCACATGTGTGCAGACTGAATGGAACATGTCAGTTTTTTTTTTTTTGTTTTTTTTTGTTTTTTTTTTAGCTACATTATCTCCTTTAACACTTGTAGCATTATGGGCATATTAAGGAAATACCATGTGGCAGTTAACGTTAAATTAATAAAACATAGAATTACATATTTAAAAGAACCCGAGTCCTTCTCAAGTGGTGAGGAAAGGATATCTTAATTTTCAAAGGGTCAGCATTGCTGTAGCATACATTATATTGCCTTAAACAGTGGCCGGTTTTGTCTCAAACATCTGTGGTTAGAAATGTATTTTTCATGTTTTAAAATGTTAGAAAATAAAATCAGTTCAAACTCAAACAGTTTTTACTGCACTAGAGTTGAAAGCTACTAGTTGGAACTGGGATGAATTGGTTTTTTTTTAAGCAGCAGCTTCTCTTTTAACTGAACATATTTTATTAACTCATAAAGACCCAGTGCTACTTTTGTGGCAGTTCCCAAATGATTTTTTCCTCTATATGTAACATTTCCTATGTGATTTAACACAATTTTTTACAAAAGAATTCTCCATATTTAAATTTTTTTCCCCAGTGAAAATCAGGTATTTTCCGATATCTAATGTTCTGTATGTCAGGTAGATGTTCATGAAAGCGCAAATTAAAGTTGTTGGTTATTATATCAAAAGCAGAGAAAAATGAAGAAAAAGTGACTTTTTCAGTAAAATATATCAATAACTGAACAGAAAACAGGCATCTCCTTCCACTGTCACTGATCAAACTCGAAGGGTTTTACTGGCGAATCGATGTTGTAGAAGATGACAGCGTTTTCACGTTCACTATGGAGCCTCTGAACGTCCAAATGGGTCATATCTGATGACCGTGAAAAGATGACAAACTGTATTTTACACCAATTATTCATGTGTATTGTATATTGTATATATATGTATTGATAGGATTAGTGGATCAACTGGTATGAAACATTTTTTATCTGTAGATACTATCGGTCACCAGTGGCTGTTTGGGTCTTTATGGATTAAGAAAGTTTTGATTTTAGTAGTTCAGACTTTGACATCTGGTTTACTGTAAAATGATGCCAAATCTTACATGAATAAATAATGTGGAAAAAAATGATCAGCAGCACCATCCTTTTGCAGAGGAACTGGAGTGGCTGATTCTGCACAGACCTGTAGATAGTTTATCCACCTTCACTAGTGCCAGTGCATTCTTACACTGGGTGAATCAATGTATTAACAACTGTCTCATTTTAGTTACTGTACCTAAAGTATAAGTTTTAATTTACAGTTGACTCTCTCATTGCTCTTTCTAAAATTACATGTCAGTATAAAGTAAAATCAGGCTGTATACCTACAGTTACTTTATGATACAAGGCAACATGTGTCAGATGGGATGAAGTTACATGTAGGTAACTACTATAAAATCAATAACATAATCATATGCTCATGTAAAAGTATAACTTATAAATAGGCAAAGCAGGTAAATCTTTGGGGCCTAGGTGTTCGGGAGGCCCCAGAGGGCTGACAAATTTTACTCCAGAGCAGTGTTTTAAAATGCAGGTACTTCAGTGACTGTGAACCACTCTTTAACTCAGCTTTATTTTTCTGTTTATTTTATATTATTTTGTGCCAATCTGTTCCATTCTGTGGACACTGAATGGAACATAATGTGAACACTGGCTCCTCAGGTCTTTTGACATTGAGATATGTAAGCCATTATTACTGTGGTTTTTTTTGTTTTGTTTTGTTTTTTTTCTGTTTCTGTTTTGAAAATTCTATTAATGTGAATCTTCGTACATTTTAGCTCAGTGTCAGGATATAATGGTGTTGAGCACTGGGGTTGAGGCTCCCAAAAAGACACCTAATATCATGCGTTATTAGGTGCCTCTGTCTAAACTGAATAAGTCACTATGTGCAGTCACAAAGCTGTATTTTTCTAGTGGTAGAAGTGGTGTTGAGGTCCTGACCAGACTAGAAAGACAATAAGGACATGGCAATCAAGTTTTTTTGTTTTTAATATTACATCCTGAGATACTATAAGGGATGAGATAAATCACACTGTCAGTGAGTAGCAGAATAAGACAGTTTATGGAAAGATAATTAGCTAAAACTTGATTACATGAACTATATTTTTTATTTTTTGTTTTGCAAATGACTAAATATAAGAAATAAGAAAATACACCATAAGTTAGATGATATTCTTACAGCTGTGGTATTCACTGGTCTTGAAAGTGAAGACATGGCACAGAGTAGAGCAGCAGAATCCCATCCAGGTTACACCTGACAGAAATTCATCGCTAATTTGTGTCATGAAGTAGAAAACACAGGAAAGGAGCAGATGCAGAAGTCTCTGTCCTCTCAAAGAATTAAGACCATTATGGATTTTCTTGCCTAGTGTCACTGAAAAACTGTCATCCACTTTGACTTTAAGTAAAAAGCCTAGAATGGGAAAAAAGTGCACTGAGCTGGTTTACATGCACACTAAAACTCCAATCATTATCTGATTTCTAGAGATCAGATTATTTGAGTGATCACATAAACAACATAATGTGATATGCGTTATGCTTTTTTGTGAAAAACAAAACAAAAACCTAGATGTCTTCATGCATGTATTCCAGTTAATCTGATTTATTTTTTTCTTTTACATCTCAAAAAATGAAAAAGAAATCGTTCAAAATGTAAGTAACGTAGTAGTCAAATGTGAGCAGAAGACGATGATAGGAGGTTTGAGTCTTCCATTTCTACATGTGCTTGTATTGGAGGGTTTTTCATTTATTGCATTTCTGATATGCATGTAGACACGTCAGATCTGGTTATAATTATCTGACTACTTCCAAATATTAAATTTTTATGGTCATGTAAATGAGCTCAGTGGCTCATGACTCATATGTGGGATTTTGATGTTTTAGTTGCCACCGTAGGGGTTTTCACTTGGCTGCAGTTTACTACATCACCACTTGATGTCACTAAATGTACCACACTAAACCATAATAATGGCTGTGAATGAAGCCTTAGTGGGTCCAGTGGATGGGATTCATCGAACATCTGGAAGCGACGGCGCCAAGCCATCAGAAGTTTTTCCCCTGCCAGGTGTCTTCCTATCCGCCTCTGTGAGTCCCCTCTGCGCCCTAATGGATAATGTTGCAGTAAAGATGACGATGAGGAGGAGGAAGAGGGTAACAGAGAGAAGTTTGAAGGATGGCTGAGTGGACAGACGTGTGACCTAAGAGGAGAAATTGGATTTGGCTCCTGTCTCTTGGCGGCGGGCAGAAGGGGTGGCGACAAGCTCGGTAAACTACCCCCCCACCCCACCCCCACCCACGTTCCCACACATGCACACTCTTGCTTCTCTCCTCCACGCCATTTCCATTTCATTTTCCGCAAAGCATGAAATTAAAGCTATTTATAACCTGGCTGATAATTACATTATACTTATTCCATCACGATTAGGTTTCTGGTTTTTATGATACAATGTCACAGTTTTAATTAAACCATCTCTGGCAGCCTGCTCGTCCAGCCGCGCTGTTTATTCACTTCTCGTGTGCTCCAAGAGTAACTCAGGACCGAGATGACCACCTGATGACACCCTTTACAGCCTGCTGATTGACAGCAGCGCCGCCACTGCGCCGCTCTGTGATTACACTGGTAATCTGTATAATTTGACTTGGACATATTCCCATTTGATTGTGAGCCTTAAGGCTGGATGTGATGAAGTTTGACATAGACGGATCATGTCACCTTTAAAATGTCTCACTGTGTGTTTAATGGCTAATTACATTACCAAAGCAAAAACCCAGACTAGTGGAAGTCCTCTGTCACCTTGGAGGAATTAATGATTGAATTATAAATCAAAAATCCCCGAGGGTAATAAAAGAAAGTTGAAATCTAATGTTAGCAGTTGGAAAAGAAGTGAATGTGAAAATGTACCCGCTAGGTATTGTGCACTGAGACCCAACTTACGGATAAGAAAGAAGAGGTTGGTGAATTATTTAACAGTGATATATACTCAATAATAAATAGGCGATAAATAAAATATACAAGCTTGTCTTGATTAAGGTGTGTGTATTCCCCTCCCCTGACGCCGACAGGTCTTTGATTCATGTATCTGTGTTTGTGCAGTCCTGCTTCCTCCTCATATTCAACACTTCCACTTTGTGTAACACACTTGAAAAGGCATTGGTTCTTGGCTGGAGGGATGTTGTATAGAAAGGAGCCAGAGGAACGCCTTGCCTATGGCATTGGCTCAGGGCATAGTTAGAAGCCGGGACCACCCTAGATGCTCATTCATGTTTCATTGTGGAGGGAGACACTGTGAGTGTAAATGTGTCCCGCTTGTGTGAATTGTGTATATGGCAACAGAAAATTGTGGAGACCAGTAATTAATACCTTGTGGATATTTCTCGCTTTTTTTTTTCTTCCTGTTGATCGATTAAATCATGCAAAACACTCCTAATTATAAGGCTCCCCACAGGATGATTTGTGTCTCAGAGCTGACTGCAAATGTCATGGATGAGTGTTTGTGGCACCGGCATTGACTCTTAACGCCGGCGGAGACAGATGGGACTGAACTTTGTATGCAGCTCCTCTTCCAAATGAGACACCAGCCGGCCCATCGAAACCAAGCCCGGACCATTTATCACTGTGCTGATATTGGCCTTTCAATAAAAACTCATGTAGTGGCCGGTCAGCGCGGCCCGCTGGAGCTCGTATGATCGACAGTAGGACTCGACTTCACTTAACAGCATCCGGGGCATCAGTATGTAAAAGCTGTGATTAAACATGTTCCCCTATTCAATGAAGATCAAACATAAGCAGGAGGTAAAATATATTTACAGCTTATGGTTACGAAACTAAATCCGAGCAGGTAGAAGGGAAACATGAGTAAAAATGTTTTCTTCCGGAATGTATTTTATCAGAATACCTATAAACTTTACAGCTTTGACACTTAAAGCCGTAGTGCTTTGTAGTTTTTAGCATCACTGAGTAGAAACTCCATTTGTATTTTTCATCATATTATAACTCGAGTGATCATGAAACGACTTCTACTAACTTCTGTAGACTCTGTTACCAGGCTTATACCCCATGATGCAGACTAATCACAGGCATTTTCAGGCAGGTAGGGGGTTAATGACATGATTGACAGCTGTAATTACCATTCAGATTCCACTGACTCTGCTGTTCTACTGTGTGGCTCAACTCTGAAGGTTGGAAAAATAACTCCCTCTTTTCCACAGTTCTGTGAAACGGAGTCAGGTTGTCTGTATTTATATTTTACATTTTGAGTTGTTTGCAGCAGAAGAAAAGATGTAGTTCACAAGTTCAGTTCCTATAGCTTTAAGTAAAGACATTTAGAGGTAAATTAAATTATAACAGACAACAGCTTTGTTATTATGGAATTAATGTAAAATGTTGTACAACAGGAAGAAGCCCATCTGTGACTTCCTGCTTGTCATTTTTTAAATACATATTTAGACTTTTTTTTTTGCCTAAAGTTTTGTGTGTGTGTGTGTGTGTGTGTGTGTGCGTGCGTGTGTGTGTGTGTGAGAGAGAGAGAGAGAAATGGGAGGTAGATGCTGCAGTTGATGTGATTCATGGATGCCCCAGTGAAAAATCTGTATATATTCATATTTTTTCCACAAGTGTTTTAGAAAACATACAAAATTATGTTTGTTTTCATAAGATAGATTTGACAACAAATTCCACAAATCAAAATTGGAGACTTTATTTTATTTATTTATTTTTATAATTATTTATTTCTTGCTTTTTATAATTTTCCATTGACATGCATTTCTTAGGTAGTTACAGTTTTCCCATATACGCATTGTACGTGTAGGCTCATGTTCACAAGTCTGTATCTCTAATGTACCCTTTTCTCAACCTTCAATGGGCAGAAAAGTTGAAATAAAGTAATAGCAAGAGCATTAAGAAACAAACAAATAAAAAACAAACAAACCAAAAAAAAAAAAAAAAACATCTGGAACAATGAACATTTGGGAATGACTGTGTAGCAATGACTGTTCATTTACATAAAACTAAAATCAGGCCTCTGGATTATCATAAACTGAACCCATTTTTCCTTATTTATTTATTTTTTTAACATTTATTTAACCAGGTAAGTCAGGTGAGAACCAATTCTCATTTCATAGTCTGATCAGGTTCATACTGTCTACTGAAAATATAAAACAATTCTGCTCTTTTTTTATGGCAAAAAAGGACAGAAAATCTTTACAATTCTCATTTCCATGAGGCCAAGAGCCAGCAGCATGGGGCAAATTATATAAAAAAAAAGATCATAATGACCAAAACCACTCATAAGACAATAAAACATGAAAACCGTTTCACAAAATATATGCATTATACACAACAACAAAATCCATGAGCAATCAGAAACAAGTGCACTGATCAGAAACTACAATTCCTGATGAATTATTGAAGGTGGATAATGGGATGAAGGTATGAAGCTTTAATGTTTTGTGCAACACATTCCAGTCTTTATGAGCAGCAAAATGTATAAGGAACGGCCAAAGTAGGTGCAGACTTTTGGAATGATCATGGTGATAAATTTACTGGCGTTATTGTTGAAGATGTTGAGTCGTAAAACTGGTGCAAACAAGATGTATAATGCACAAAGTACCAGTAAAGGGTCCAATTCACTGCAAATTACTCTACATCATAATGTCAGTCACACAAGTGGTCCATGTGGTCTGCAGTCCATACAAATGACAGCTGACATTTGTGGACCACATGGACCATTAGTGTGTGCTAAAATGCAAAGAAAACACATGAAAACTCAGAAAACAGGCAAACTCCACTCAGGTGCAAAACTGTAGGGGTGTATTTACTGCACAATTCCTTTCACAGTTAGATTTGCAAAACATTCTTTTGGGATCCGACGGTATGGATTTTTTGTCAGTTGGATTTACAGTAATACAGTCAAACTTCCTGTTTTACCAGATGTCAAGAAAACTTTTGTTTGGTGTTAAATTTTACATACTTTTTCCATGTCAGATGGAAGAAGTTATGAAAGAGGGTGGTGTTTTGACTCCATTTATTAATGATTATATAATGTTAAATGCGTTTGTAATTCATCCATTGATTCTCATGCTATGGACACAAGTATATGAACTGTAAGTCCAGGTTCCTTTATCTCTTCTTTAACTTCATTCGACTACATGAATTTTAATTGAAGTACTGTAGGGATGCATTTGGGACAACGACAAACTTGGGATCAGCAGAAAGAAAGAAATAAAAAATATACAATGATTACAGTATGAATAAAAATAATAAACAAGTAGATCTAAATGTTTCCACCCACGTCAGTACAGCATGCACTTTAATGGGAACTTGGGAGAAAACAAAGTGAGATGTTACTCACATGAATCTTTCTCTGTGAAGCTTTGATCTAATTTTGGTGCTGAATTCGCTTGTACCAAATTAAACCAGAATCATTTACATATGTGTTGTTTATTGCATATTGTTATGCTAATTTAAACAATGCCAGCTACACAGAAAATGTATGGATTATTTTTACTCTTTACTCACAGCAAACAATTGCAATTATTTTCCTGCTGACTTGCAATTTGAGCCTCATATTTACAGCAACATAACACAAAAGACACCTAATTGTAACTTTTAGGTTGTGATTATTTAAGAAGTCTTGGTGAAAGTATGATGGGACATGTTATATTATGTCCATGCATCTACAATATTTTGAGTCAATATGTCACTCTAGGTTTTTTTGTTTAGTTTTTGGTTCAAGAATGATTCAGTCTTGGGTGCAGCTGTGTAGACAAACTGTATTTTTATGGCGAAAGACTTGTTTCTCCAGCTGCTGGTTTGATTTCTTTAGTTTTTGCACCCTCTTGATGCTGGGAGCTGTGAAGCATGTTAGATGAAGATTAGAAGACGGCTGAAGCATAGGATCACCGTGGTCAGGGTTAAAGGTTGCAATATTTGATGACATCTAGTGGTGAAGCTGCAGATTGCGACCAAGTGAATTCTCTTCACCTCACCCTCCACCGGGGGGGACTTGAAAAAACCTGAAAAAAACTTGGAGGAGTCTGGGTTTATTTTATTCAGGTAAGTTTAATTGCATATTAATTCTAATCCACACTCAGACATAGTAGGTGCCGGTATTACTACCTGCTATAAAACGAAGAGAACAAGTTGAAGAAGAAAAGATAATCTGTTCAGAGCGACTGTTACGACACAACAGTTCTGATTTTCAGACGTGGACCAGCTCTCCTTTGTTCTAACTTTCTAAATGTTATTTTACACAAGAGTTATATTCTAACAAAGGGCCAAGCACATTTACTCAAAAATGAAGTCAGTGTTAAAGGTGTAATACTGATGACTGCCACAGGGGGCAGCTCCAATTAGACACTCAATTTCTCTATAAATTCCAAGTCATTGACTTATTTCTAGGTTTTTTTAAATACTACGTTGAACTGGCAAAGTATTAATGGTGATGACAAACCAGCTCTAAACATTCACATGAACAGTAGTAGATGGGTAGATATATTTCCATTTATCTTGGCAGGAAATTTGACAAGTTGAAAACATTATTAAGATGTGCAATAATAACAATGGACTGTATTTCTATAGCACTTTTCAAGGAACCCAAAATGCTTACATTACTGAGCCATTATTCATTCTTGCCCAAGGACACAATAGCACATTACTAGGACAGAATAGGAGTCAAACCACCAACCCTTCAGTTATTGGATGACCCACTCTACCTCTTGAGCCACAGCTGCCCCAATACAGAACATTTGGATGGAAGTTCAACTGCTGCAGCTTCCAGAACTAGTGCTGTTGTTTGGGTTGATGTTGTGGATGACAGAACTAATAACATCCATTGGTAGATTGGATCTTTAGCAGCCGTGATGCCAAGGGACATGGACATTGACTCTGAAACGAAGCCAGTGATGAAGGATTTTAAGGCAAGACACTCAAGCTGAATAAGGTTAAAAAAAAAAAAAAAGAATAGATATCACCATGAAACGTCCCTAGTTCATCAGTTACAGTAAGATAATGTTTTTAGTATTACAAGTTTTATGAAGTATTATATTTACGTATGCAAATTATGCATTAACTCATGAAATATGAGCACATTTGCATAACATTCCAAAACAGAAATCTGAACATTGGATGAAGCAGATTCAAAATTCTTGTTTCACTTTGTTGACACATTAGAGTCAAAGGCTTTTACAGAGGGAATTCTTGATATCTCTTTTTATCACTCCATAAATCAGAAATTACAGTCAACAGCCATAAAAAAAAAAATTGTCGCCATGTTTTTAGGAATAAAATGTTATATAAATCAAGCTATGAATGATATATGAACAAACGCCTCTGTAAAAGCCTTTAGAGTATAGATAGGTACTGAACTGTAGTTGTGGTGAACAGGTTCTACAAACAGGACTGTAAAATGATTTTGTTACAAAGTGCTTGATTAAGTTTATTGCTTTCCCAAGTCAGTAAGCTAGCATTTAGCATTAGCTAACCTCTGACACTTGGCTCATTTTTATTCTGGGGTCACTTCTGGCTCCAAACAGCCAAGACAATGGGAAAACTGCAAACCGATGGGTGATGTCATGTTTCCTCTGTCCAATCATTATGTACACTCTGTGATTGTGAGATGCAAATACTGACTGTTCGATACATCACTGTGACATTCAGCTCAACAAGTGTCTGCAGAACTTTTAGGACTGATATCATCGCTGTGTGCTGCTCCATATGGCTGCTCATAAATATGCCGGTCACTCCTCCAGCTGAGGAGACAGCAAACTAAAGGGTAAATGTAAAGTGTAAATAGTACACATGGCCTTTAAAACAATGTTAAGGTGAGAGTGGTGGTGCTCCTCAAGGCCAGAATACTAAAGGTTGCACACCTCTCTGTTGGCAGAGCCCTCATAGTTCTGACAGTCCCTCAACGCACCGCTCTCCCAGTGGCAACGCAAAACACCACAAAGGGTTTGGGCCAGAGCTACGGCTGACCTTTTCCCATCCACTCAGAGATGTGTGTGTGTTGGTGGGTTGATTGTTGGCTGTGGGTCATAAGTACAAGTTTAAGGGTGAATGGCCCTCTGAGGTGAGGCTTTGTTGGTGATGTGTTCTTGTGTCGACACTGGGGGTTAATTACCAACAAGAGCTGTCTGACCTTCTCACAAGTCTATGAGTGGAAAGCTGGAGATGTTTGCAAAGCAGCCCACGGGCCTGCCAGGGCTGTGGGTGGTAGAGTGGGTCTCATCACATGTACCCACTAAGCAACTGGTTTTGGCTTGTTTTCAAGGGTTGACTGGGTTTTGGGTTCCCACCTCATACCACTCTTCTTTTTCAACCTGATCTACAGCTTTTGTGCAGAGATGAGTTGCCTCCCTTGACAGTTCCCTAAAGCGATGTTTTTGACTGGTTTGGAGACCAATCTGAAGATCAACTTTCTGAAAGTGTTTAAATCAATTGTATTTCTCTTAGAGGCCGTCCACATACAGACAAGTTTAGAAGTATCCATAAAAGGTTTTTGTTTTGTTTTTTTGTATCATATGGGCATTTCATCCACATGGAACCAACACTTTTGGGAGCCAGAATATACTTATTTTAGAAAAACGGGTCCCAGGGTGAACAACAATTTCTGTGTTTACAACCCATAGGCTTCTGAAACAATGACACCATAGTCCAATTTCGCCCTTAACTTGCATGCTCTAACCTTGCCAGCAACAGAGGCAGATTCTTGTGTTTTACATTTCATGAGTTTTACGTTCACAAACTCCATGTCTGCTTTTCCATTTTTGGTGTACTTCTGTGTCAGAATTATCGCACCACTTACAGTCCTGACATATTCATTACAGCATTTTTAGTGGTTTTCGTGTGGATGCACATTTATTGAGACAAAGCCATGTTTACAGAAAACTTTTCTAAAATGGAAAAGGCAACAACTACAGGGATATCACTGAACTGCCTGTGCAGCATCTGATTTATTTGTTAAAAGCTTTGTATTTGTAAAATTTTTTGCAAATTATTGATTTGACTTTTCAACAACTGTTTCATTTGCACATTTGCTATTGAGGTAAATCGTCATTATTTCCCCCATCCCAGAGACATTTGATGTATGTTAGCTGTGTATACATGCGATTACCTGCCACTTTATTAGGTACATCTTTTCAACTGCATGTTTTAAGCAAATATGTAATATATACATGGCATTCATACATAATACAACACATGGCAGCTACTCAATGCATTTAGGCATGTACATGGTCAAGATCTGTTCAAGTGTGGGTAAAAAAGTGATATGAGTGATAGTGAACATGGAATGGTTGTTGGTGCCAAATGACACTGATCTACTGAGATTTTCACTCACAAATATTTCTAAAATTTACAGACAATGGTCCAAAAAATCAGCTCTGTGGGTGAAAATGCCATGTTGAATTCATAAAATAAGCAGAGTGGTTTGAACTGAAAAATCTTTTTCTCACCCACCTGGGCGGTGTCTCCCTCAGACCTCTAGTCCTCTACCAGAGGCCTGGGAGTCTGAGGGTTCTGTGCAGGATCTTCGCTGTTCCTAGGACTGTGCTCTTTTGGACACAGATCTATGATGTTGTTCCTGGTATCTGCTGGAGTCATCTACTCAGCTTGGGGGTCACTGCCCCTAGTGCCTCGATCACTACTGGGACCACTGTTGCCTTCACACCCCACATTTTCTCTCTC
>JAPQRP010000005.1:11028801-11039417 GCA_037367295.1 Apogon hyalosoma
GCGGGGGGGGGGCAGGGAAACTCTAGCAGGTAAATGGAACGAACTGTTATGGCCGTCCTAATCTCTGGAGTGATCTGAGAGATGTGTAATTTATTTCAATTGCTTTTTGACATTTGGAGAACGGCTTTGTGGTGACTGTGCCTGAGCGCTCCGGCCAGTAATTATTCAATTACACAAGCTAATTGACACCCTGTGTTGTCTTTTATAGGTTGATTTATTGGGTAATTGTACTGCCTCTAAAAAAGCCACTTCACCCTTGCTATTGAAAGTCCATTCGCGTCGTGGCCACAGGGTACTTGTCGGGCCCACAACAAGGGAGAGAACAAAGATTTCATCATGTTGTTAAATGCAGCTGTTGATTGTTGAAAGTGTTTTATTACATGAGCACTGAGTGGTTTGGTGTGCTTCTCCAGCTCTCCAACTGTTGTTTGGTAATTCCTGAATCTTATGAAGCACCCTCGAAAACACAGTGTCACCAACTGAAAAAAATCAAACACTGGCCAACACTGGAAACGCATTAAATACAGAACTTACAATATTTCTGCTTTAAAGCACCAAAATGATCGAACGCAATCATCAGGGTGCGTAGAAACAGCACATTTTAATGCTGCCAAAGATGTCAATGTGTTGTTTTACAGAGATATCAGTATGCCGATCACTCAAGTTATCGGGTGTATTTCCTTTCAGCTGTTTGTGTTCTCGTTTACAACTTGGACATAAAAACCAGAGTAGGGACACTGTTTAAAACTAAACAGAATGTTGAAATAAACATTTTTTACTCTTTCATTTATCAGCTGCTCTAGCAACAGTGTAAGTTTTTGGCAGTGATGATGATGACGGTGATGACAAACAAACTCTAAATTTTTATTTTCATCGGCAAAAGGTTTAAACTATGATTCAATTTGTCATCCGTTTATATAGAAGTCCAACTACTGTAGCATCCAGTCTGCCTGTAAACAGAAGTAGTGTTGCTGTTTGGGTTGGTGTCGTGGATGTAGTCAATCTTAAAGTTGTAATAATGTTGATGGAGGCTCCAAAAGGCTCTGGCTCTCTAGACTTACCATGCACTTCTCAATCATTCTTTTCAGGATTTATTTCTGTCACATCTATTTTATTTGGACCCTGTAATAAGTAATCTGGTCCATTTTTTAAATTACTGCTCTGAATTCTGGTCAAATGGAAGCCTTGGTATTTGCTTTGATTGGGCTTTGATTGACGCGTCTGTATGACAGCTCACTTGTCTGCAGAGTTGGACACTCAGAATTTCAGTTTATTTAATAAAATGCATATTTTTTTCCTGACAGATCGCTCCACTGTAGTTGTGGTTTACAGAATCTGCTAACATGACTAGAAATGGTTCTGTTGATGAATTTAACCATTTTACTAAGTCAAAACCTGCATTTAGCTTTAGCTTACCCATGCCTTCTTACAGATACCTCCTGTAGTAACTGCTTTTTGTCCAAATATGGTCACTTCAGTCTCCAAAAAAGCCAACATGGCAACAGCCAAATTGCAAATGACTGATTACACAACAGTAATTCAGAAACCAATGTGTGACATCACGGATCCTCTATTCAATAATTATATACATTCTATGAGTGACAGCTATACTCTTCCAGTAACATTAGTGTGTCAAAAAGCTCAAAACTATATCACCATCCTCAAAAGGGGCAACTGCTGGAGTCCAGCGTTCATGACAATTATGGTCTGATTCCAACATATTCACATTAGTAGAATCTAATAGGTTAAAATAAAACAAAATAAAAATCCTGATAAATTAATGACAGAAAAAGGAAATCACAGGTCATTCCATAAAGTGACATTTACGCAGAACTGTTCCATTTAGGTTATAATAATGACTAAACTTAGTTTCATTCAGGCATAAAAACATCTTGGCCCCATCCAAAATCAAATAGTATCCTTTTTCTGATGAGGTTGGATCCAAAAAACACTACAAACAAATGTGTAGACTCAGGCAGTGCTATGCTATGCTGCTATGCTAGTTAGCTGCTCCTTTTCCTCACTGCCTCCTCTGTCTCCCACACAGTTTTAATGACTTTGAGAAGAAAGTTTCCTCCTGCACACAACTCTTGAAAATAATAAATCACAGGATTTCTGCTCACGATAATTGACATTTGACAACATCATTTGCATAATGATTCAAAACAGCCTCAAGGGAGATGCTTAAGAGGAGGGAAACATTATGGATTTGCTAATTAGTCATCGTCAAATCTTCTGTGTTGTAGCAGTCGTTAGTCTTGGTGAACTAACTTGATCAGACAACCATAACTTTATGACAGTCGTCATCACTATTCAATCATGATTATTGCTGCTTTTCCTGGGCGGCTGAAATTACTATGTTGTAATATGCCTGACAGAACTTCCTACTGAAGTTTTAAATCACAATGTATAGGCTAATCAAGTCACTATATGTTTATTTATATAGCCACTCATAAAAAAAGCATGACTCAGAGGCTTTGGAGAGACACGACACATCGGACCAATCTCCGACTGATACATATAGGTGTTTAATTAAAAAGGTAGCTACGTGGGTGAGGTCACCAGTCCTGCTGTTTTTATTTTCATACTTACAAAGTTGATTGAAATAGATTTTTGCAGAAAAGTGAAGTAATTGGTGGATGTTTGATTGTGGCAAACCATACATGTATATATGTATATAAGATTATTATTATGTATGATTTGGGAGAGCAAATAATTGTTCACATCTCTTACACCAATATACTGAGAGAGTAACACAACAGGAAGTGACATTTTTCACCCAAACATACTGTGTCACTGCCTTATTGTTATGTTTTATGGTTTCTTCAGCAGGGAAAAAGCACAATACATACATGTAGGGATGGGTACCTTTCACATTTAAACCAATACGGTGCCGATACTCGGTTCCTGGGAACCAGTACCGTTGAACAATGGTACCCGTTTTCAATACTTTTTGTGTGTATGTGTGGTGATTAAAGTCATTTTTGACACCACTTGTTCTCCCCAAGCGGCCAACTCTGGCGGACATAAGTGATGCAAACCCGAAAGTTCCCTCGTCCTCCGCTAGGGGCTGGCTCCAAAAAGGAGTCAATCCCCATAGACTCCCATGTTAAAAAGGCCAACTTCACTGCAGAAATAAACGTGTTTACAGCCTGGTTCAAAAAATCATTTTAGGTTTAATAGGTCCAGTTTACCTTCGTGACAACTTGGAGAGGGGTGAATTTTTTTTTATAATTCATCCGTTTAGATGTTATTTAATCTTGAAATTATGCATAATTAGGGGCGTGTCCTTTTGATTGACAGTGCCTTAGCTTTAGCCTGTCTACCTCCATTAGCTCCAAGTTAGCTCTTATCTACAGGCAGCACAGAGTCTGACAGGTGTCAATCAATCACCCCCATGCTCTCAGCTCCACCTCTGAATCCATTTTTGTAATTTCCGGGTGTGATGAAAAGATGGCGACGGTGGAAACCGCCCACCGAGCTTCACTTCAGCTCTTCAGAAACCAATGGGTCAGGTGAACGGAAGCTTTGTCCATTTTAATATACGGTCCATGGTTCTCCCCTCATGCTGGCTGTAGGTGAGGAGCTGCCGGCTGCTGCAGGTGTGGTGACAGTGCAGGGGTCAGAGCCTGCGCTCCTTTGGGCCTTTCCAGTACTGTACATTCCTCAGCCTTCAGGTGTATATTACGTTTGACTGTTTCCTCAGGTTTGAGGTGTTGCCATGGTTGGCTTTACATTTAGCATTACAGATACTGCAGTGAGCACAGTCTGCATCAAGTTTGGCAAAGTGGAGCCACACCCTCGAACACTTTCTATCCACAACGCTTTCTGTTATCATCAAGCCGCCACTGACGCTCTCCTGCATCCAATGCCGTTGTCGCATCCGGCAGACACTCCTCCGCTCTCTCCCCGGCACATACAACGCAAGGATGCATTCAAGTACCATAATGTGGTACCTTTTGACTTTATGTGAATCAATACTCAGAAGTACCGAATTCAGCACCCATCCCTACATATATGTGGACCAAGTACAGTTATGGTTATTCTATAAAAACAGGTATGGTAGGTCAACACTTCACATGTAACACACAGAAATCTACAATATAAAGCAACAATCAGTATCCGAGCACCAACAATATAAATTAATTGCAGCTTCCAACATGGAAGGACAACATTACCGATCACCATCATTCAACATTATGAGCAACATGAGAAAAAGACCTAAATTACTATATCCATCCATCCGTCCCTCCATCATAGTATCCTGAAATTTGGCGACATGTAAGCAAGTTTAAGTAATGCCGCTAAGTGTGAAAACAACTACTACCCTTGTGCCAGCTATCCTTGCACCATCAGCATGTCAGTTCTAACAATTTGCCAATCAAGACTCTACAAAGAGGAGGAAGTAGATTTTAAACATGAAGTTAAAGTGAAAGAAAAGAGAATTCTTGATGTTTGACACAAAGACCCAGGTGTTCTGAGCTACAAACAGTCCATGTAAAGCATCGCCATATAGAAAATTCCTGTAGTTTGATGCAGTTTATGGTTTCAGGTTTTAATTCATGTACTTAGTCACCGTAAAGCTGTCCTCCCTTGGTCTAGGCCATGACATTAACTCATTCACCATATAAGGCAATAAAACAGTCCACATTAAAAGGTGCTGAACTCACTGACGCTGATGTGGTTTTATGCTTAAATATCACTAATCTACCCTTTACTTAACCTTAACAGAGCTCTATTTGGACATGATATAACTTTGCCTTTTAACGGATTCAGATGAAATATCAGGAAAAAGACGCTAGAAACTCACTCAGTTATTAGTTCTAGTTTTAGATGTACATCTCCTCTTCACAGTCAGAAACACAGATTTAACTCTACTTATTTAATGGCATGATTAACCACTGGCTCAGTTTTTTTTTTTTTTTTTTGTGGACTTTCAATTAAAACAAAACTATTAATAAAAAACAGAAAAAAAATAATCCTCGCACTTTCTGCACCACAGGTGACTGTTACATTCTCTGTAGCCAATTATTAAATGAGTCTTTTATTTGTTGTTTGCAGCAAAGTTTCAGTAGATCATAATCCTTTTCCCTAAACAAAGAAAGGTACCCTTGTACCTGTGCACAGTATTTAGCCATTTTGTTGGAGATGAGTGCTGCAATCAAAACACTCCCTCCATCTGGCACTGACATCTCTGTTTCACCAACACATTTGTATTTATTTCTCTTGTACTAGCAGCACTGCTGAGGGCTGAACAAGGTTTTCCTGTCTTGAAGCGCTCTACTTTGAGAGCTGCCATTATGTGTTTGTTTTGGCTGCGAGTGAGACTGAAGAGGTGCTCCAAACAGTCAGCATCGTTACTCCGACTAAATGAAAGCAGTGACAAAAGATTTCAGTTTTGCTGTTAAAGCCACCATGAAAACAAAAAGGATATTTTCCCCCTGTTGCCGATAATCCCTTTAATACATAACAAAATGTACAGCTTTTACACCCTCGTCTTTCTATCGTATTACATTATATCTAAACATGCATAAATGTCTTTTCACGTTTCAATGTGGTTAGTTTATGACTGAATGGCTTATGAAACTAACAGTGATCGCAAAACATGTTATGTGTTGTATTTGTACTAACTATAATGTACCTAAATATCCAAATTATATAGTTTAACTGTGAAAACTGCAATTCATCGTACTTTAAATGTGTCATATTTGGCTAAAACACGACATGTCTCTTGAGGCACAGAGGAAAAATACTGTTGTAATACTTTAGGAATAAATATATAAAAGGGCATAAGGAAATGAAGTTTTAACCCATAAAGACCCAGCATTACTGTTGTGTCAGATCCCAAATATTTTTTTCTGTATTTTGAACCTTTCTTAACTCATTTATCACCATATATTTGATTTGCTGACCGTGTAGATGTTCATAAAAGCTTAGATTAAAGTTGAGGGTTATTATATCAAAAAGAGAGAAAACTGAAGAAAATGTGACTTTTTTAGTAAAATCTATCATAAACCAAGCGTCTCCATCTACTATCACTGATCCAACTCCATGGGTTTTACTGGAGAATCAATGTTGTAGAAGATGACAGTGTTTCCATGGTAACTACGGAGCCTCTGAACGTCCAAATGGGTCATATCTGATGACCGTGAAAAGATGACAAACTGTATTTTACACCAATTATTTACATGTTTTGATAGAATTAGTGGATCAACATGTATTAAATATTTTGGTTGTCGGTGGATGTTTCGGTCTTTAAGGGTTAAGAAAAAGTGTAAAGCTGTAGGAAAAAAAGTTGTAATAGTTTAAGAAAATGCCATCAAGCAAAGTGTAGTGTTCCAAGAAGAGAAACTAACTAACTAACTAACTAACTAACTAACTAACTAACTATTACAATAATGTTGTGATATTCCGAGATATGTTAAAAAAAAAAAGAAAAAAAAAAAGAAAAAAAAGAAGAAGCTCTCAAGAGATGTCAAATGTGTAAAACTGTTAAACACAGCAGGTTCTGTTTGTATTTGATAAACCTGGTTTTGGTCAGTATTGCATTATACGCTGTTACCCATAAAGTTGGAATAATTTTGCTTTCAGACTTATTCCTCTTTTTATTTCTATTTATACACATCAGTAATGATCACATACTGAGTCCCAGTTACACTTTATCTATCAAGAATAATTCGCATTGTCACAATCATTTCATGAGAAGAGGTAAAAAAAATATTGTATTCTAACTTTATGAAAAAACGGATATTATTTAATACCTATAAAATAAATTTTACATAGAAAAAAATCTGCCTTTATTCTTGCAATACTGTGACTTTTTTCATATTCTAATTCTCAAAATAGTATGACCTTTTCCTTGAAATGCCATAACTTCATATTATAATAATAGTAATAATATAATGATATATTATATTATGACATTTTAAAAACAACATATTACTGATTCTCTTACATTATTTATTTGAAATATTATGACTCAATCTGCAAAATGTTATGACTTTTTTTTATACTGCAGCTTCATTCTTATTAATGACTTTTTTCTTGAAAAATCATGATTTTCTCAAAATATCAGACTTCCTGTCCTCTCACATGCTTTAATCAGGTAACGGGTAAAAATAAGAACTTGTTCATTATGGGTAACAGTTAAACATTAACATTTAAAAATAGTAGAAACACAGTCGGATCAGATCTGTTGTCGCAGGCTTTTAGGTTGTTTAAAGGGTTAAATTTGTTGAATTAACGCCACTAAAACACAGAATAAAATGTTCCCTTTTCCCTGTGCATTCATCTAGTTGTGTCATGTGCATCTGTATCTGTACAGCAGAAGAATCCCCTTTGGAATAAAATGTGCTAAGTCTTGTTTTAATGTGAACACAAGTTTAAAGTTGGCAGTACATCGCAGAGCTGTGAGCATGGAGATAACAGAAGTACACACTGCCTCTAAATGCAAAGTACTTTTGACTTTACATGCATTTGGTTTGGTGTCACCATTTTAAAATCATATTTGAATTCATCAGTGCATCCAACTTCTCATCACCTTTTCATTTTGTGCGTAGAATTATAGGAGTATAGGATTTTTCTGTTTGTTATTACAGGTGATATTTCAGTCACATGAATAAATACAAATGTCTATTTAATGAAGTTTGAGTTAATTTCTCAGGTTTGATCAAAGTTCTGATTGAATAAAAGTTCTTATATTATTATATTTGTAATATTTGAAATCCCCCGTCCACTTGGGAGTATTTTTCCGTGTTCATTCATTAACTTTGTTACGTTCACCTGCTGAAGGGAGAGTTTAACGGCTGGAGCTGAAAGCAGGATTCATGAACATTACAGTACTTTTTGAAGGTTGCAACTTTTTACAAATATGATATGAAAACCCAATGTCATCAGTGCTCAAAGATGGAAAGTGGAGTTTAGTGTTTTTTAACACTAATGGGTCCGATCAAGGGAAAGTGAACATCAACATGAAAAACTACATTTGCACACATCATTTATCAAGTGGGCTCATTTTTTTTAGCTAAAGATCTCTATTTTATGGAACTGTTATCCTTTGTAAAACACCACTTGAAGAAAAAAAAATTACAGCAGATTTTATTGATTATACTTTTTATACCATAGTCATGCCTCAGACAAAAATATAGCTTGAATGTGACACTAAAAATTACATCTAAAATATTTGAACATTTATTCAGTCTCTTGATTATATAGATGATTATTAAGTTTGAAGTATTAGATTTTCATTATTTTGGGAATATTATTGATATTTATGAGTTTGAACATTTGTGAGTTGCTTAAAAGGCCCTGTATGTGTACGTAAATACGTAAATAAAGCATTGTGATTATATCTGGCTTGTTGTTTTAAAAAAATAAGTCAACATTTTGGGTGATGCATACAACAGTAAAGAGTTGTCCATGTGTTACTATGGCAACCTGTCCATGTGTTATCACATTCTCATGTCAGTAAAACAGAGACTTTTCTGTATTTTACTCCAAAATGTATTTTCAGAATAGTTGAACATAATATCAAAAAGGTTTTGTCCTGCTTGATATCAGTTTATGTCAAGAATGTTTCGAATGTTTGAGTAAAGCTTAAAAAAACGGATGTCTGTTTCAAGTGCACGTGTTACCAAGCAGTAATTTGACATTTTTCACCTAAAAATTTTATCTCCCAAAATTTTGTTAGAATATACATCTTTAAAAATGTCTTTAAGTTGAACTTTAACTTGAAGTATGACTAAGAGTATTTTCATTATGTCACAGAATGTGACTGAATACAGACCCAGGCAGCGCTCACTATAACTAAATACTGTATTATTGTCATTTCTGCTACTGTTCTGAGCCATGATTCACCTCCTCACCTCATAACCGTTACTGTATTTCACTACCACTGCCATTGAAAATAGACTGATGTGGACACTTTATATTCTATTATAGTTTATTCTTTATACCTCTTATTTACTCCTATTCTATTCTTACCTCTATGCATGGCATTTAATAACAAAGTGAGAGACAAACAGTATCTCAATTCTCTGTATGTCCCGAGGATCTAGTGAATTGACAATAAATAAAATCTTCAAATCTGTAAGGAGTCTTTTTTACTTATGTGTTGGAAGTGGCAAAATATTTCAGAATGTAATAAGCCTTGGGGATGGGTCTTGTAAAATGGCTCAATGACAGCCCTTAGAGGACTGTAAAACTTGACCTTATGCCTAGATGTGTTAGATTTAGAACATATTTCAGACCCAGGTTCACAAAAAACCATTATGCCCAACAGGTAGTCTGCCATTTTGGTTTGAATATGCAGGTTTCACCCAGTTTTTGCCATTTCCAGCCATTGTACTGTCAACACAGGATTCATTTTTAACTCATTTGTACAATATCTGACAGGAGGCCTGGCCTGCAGACGTCTGCAACCCCTCCCCCACCTCCACAGCCGGTGTGAACAGAGGCGTGAGGGCGCGACCACTCCTGCTTACAGCTTTAATTTACCATGCAATTTTATTCTCAAATAAGAAACACTTTATCCCCAGGTCCAGAGTCCTTGAATGCACCCTCGTCAAACTCCACTGCATTATGTCTGAATGCCGTTTTGCTCTCCTTCAAGGCAGGTAGAGTGAACTTTAACTGTAAAGCACATGTTAAGTGTATGAATGTTACACAAAATTGTCATAACAACTCCTGGAGATGAGACCTAATACCAGAGAAAACTGTTTGTGAAATACACATTTATTCGTAATTTCCACATTTTATTCTCCTGTAGCAGTGGTAATTTGCTCTTAAAACAAAATGAACTCACTTCATGTTTAACTGTCGTATTAATATAAATTTATTGAACATTTCAACATCAACAATTACATCTTCCGCCAGTCACTGATCTCCTGTTGTTCAGCCGTAGACAGACGAATAATAACTTACAGTGATTTTATTCTGCTTTTTTCCCAAGTATTTTACTATTTATTATTAGATGTGTTCCATTTTTACCCTGAGCTTTGAATTTCATTGAATTTTTATACACAATGACATTAAAGGATCTATTCATCTAAACTATCAAATATACAATAAACAACTTTTTATGAAGTATTAATGAATTGTTACTTAATTCTATTACTGACATGGCTACATTTTAAATGGCCATTTATTAATGCACTTGTGACCTTTATTGCTGAAGCTAAAACACATATCCTGTTGGTAACAATTCCGAAATGTCATAACTATAATAAATCATGTATTACCACTTCATGAAAGGACTGAGATGTGAGCTTTATCCTTATCAACATTAACTGATAATAGTACTAACACAATAATAATAATAATGAATGAAATATTATGCTAGTATTACTATTAGTGTTCTTATTACATTAATTAGCGTGTAAACCCTTAACAAAACATTTATAAACTAGATATTTTATTCTTATTAATGTCTTAATTAACTTTAAAGCAGCATATAACTTTCATGACAGTTTTTTTTCACAAATTTGTAAAACCCCAGTGATAGCCTAATTCTCACTAATCCATTAGTCTTTCTGTGCTTACACACCTGAATCACTTCCCTCACGGTGAACAACTTCGAAGATGACTCCATCATAAACACAGTCCGCTTGTGTACATAA
>JAPQRP010000005.1:11070148-11084468 GCA_037367295.1 Apogon hyalosoma
ACGTGTGTGTGTGTGTGTGGGGGGGGGGGGGTGCAAGTGATATTGGGAGTGTGGCGTGAGAGCATGTGTAAGCAATCACATGTGTGTCTCACACTCTGCGCGAAAGTTGGCAGCCCTGCAACTAAATCAAGAGCTTAAGCTGCTTTATTTATTCAATTTGGTTTCTTCATTTTACTAATTCATACATGGTAGCATTAACATTAGCAATTAGCATTAGCACATAGCACACATGAGCAGTGAGCTGCCATCAAAGGTGCTCAGGGACAAACTCCAGATCTGTATCAGCACCGTGGACGAGACGGTTCATTTATGATTCTTGCATAATATTAGTACATTTTTACACAAGGAAGAGGGTAACAAAACATTATAGGGACCATTTTTGCTGAGGGAGAAATACACTATTGGTATTCTAGTGGGTTTTCCAGCAGCAGAGCAGCATATGGTAGATTGAGTCAAAATACTGTTGCGTTCATGATATATCAGGTATATCCAGCACACAATACTTGTTGGTAAGATCAATTAACTGATGGTCTTGGCCTTTTCCTGGGATTCATTGACAAGAAAAAGCCCAGATATGTAATTTCAACTCTGTAAAAGACAGATCCAACATCACATATTCGCTGCGCATGTCATTTCCTCAGTCGTTTTAAATGGGATTTGGAAGTAGCATAAATGCTTTAAACGGAGACTTTCTAGGGACAGGAGGCCTGCTGTTAGCTCTGACCCCACATTTGTCACCCTGCCTTCACTCCGCCCCACCCGTCGTCGATCCTGGGGACAGATTAATGGGAGGAAAATTTGGACCGGCTCACCAAAGGGACAACAGTCATTTATTCTGCTGTTAGTATTCTGCCACAGGAGGAGATATTCAGCAGGAGCTGTTTGTGCTTTCCTTCCAAGCACACATGAGCACACACACAGAGACACGCACGTATGCACGCAAACACACATTTTTATATTTAACTTCAACCTGTCAATTAAAGAGTGAGAGGGCAACTAAGAAAAAAGAAAGGGGGAGAGAAGGAGACAGCAAGAAGCACAGAACTAATTAGGCAACTGTGTAATTTTAATTAGCTGTTTTGATAATTAAACTAATTAGTTCCCCTGTGTTTCCACAACGTGCTGCCGACTGGAGGTTTTTTCTTTATTTATATCAAGGCTTCAGAGCTCCACTCCGTTGGTTAATTAGTCACTTTTGCATCAGAAAGCTTTATTGATAGCCTTAATTTGCAGTTGAAATGAGAAATCTGCTGTCAATAATTCGGATAATTGCCCGCTGTTTGATTGCAGAGAACAAAAGTAAGCGGCCCAGTCTCGACACATCTGCAAATCCCCGGGGTCGTTTCCTGAATGCTTAGGCTCCGTGATCTACATATCAGCAAATAAGCCTCCCTCCTGCCTGCTTCTCCTTCTTGACCTCCCTAACTAGAGGAGAATCTGGCTAAATAAGGCTGAGATTGACCCACCACACCCTTCTCTCCCCAAACGCCTCCTTAAAACACCACCCACAGCCTCCGGCCTCTGTGATGCTTCCTCCTCCGTTCGCTAACTTTAAGTGTCCTGCATGTGCGGTAATTGGAAAAGAAGGCAGGGGAGGAAAAAACAGGGGAGGAAAGTTACTGCTTGCTTTGTAGCTAATTAGTGTCCTTGGAATTAAATGAGCAGCTCGTTGTGCACCTCCAGCTCCTGCGGCCCGTGTTTGTGAATTGAATAATTGATTCTCCTCCACTAATCAGAGAGCGACATAATGAGCCAGTTTAATTAAATGGGGATCTAACCTGGCGAACACTGGGAAAATATTTGCTCGTTTACGGTTAATCAGGAATAACACAGCGAAGGGAGGAGGGGTGTGTAGGATGGAAAAAATATTGGTTTTTGTATGGGGGTGGTGGGTAAACTTAGTGGCAGGTGAATATGTGCAAATAAATGAAGTGTAAGATGGTGGGATTGGCTAGTGATGGGCACGTCAACAGAATGTAGTACAGATTGGTAAAGATATTCACATCAGATCAGTGTAAAGGCCCATTTATGCTCACTCTACGTTAGGGGTGCAACGGTATTCGTCGTATTGTTCAGTACGCCCCTCACGGTTTGGCATGTACTGCGGTGCGGCTAATTTGTCATTTTCAAATGACATTTCTGGACAACTTGCATTTATATTAGAGTTTTGCAATACCACTGACTTACGGAATTTTGCTGTTGTTGGTTGGAGCTGGATGCGGAGGCCGTCTCGACCAGGACCTGGTGGAGCACAGCCCTTCTACTTCCAACTACCCTTCTCAATATTAACATTAGTATCCACATTAGTGAAACCTCCTCTGTCGTTACCATTTTTGTTATTATTGACTTTCTTCTTCTTCTCAAAAAACTTTACTCTTCTTCTCTTCTTCATACAATTCAGGTAGTATGGTAATTAAGAGCGGCGCCCTCCGGTGGATTGATTGGGAAACGCTCATTCCAACGTACATGATACGTGGAAGTATGAAGGCAGTGAAACGGACAGACCTATTTACGTACGTGAAGCAAACATAAATGAGCCTTAAGGATCTCCATCAGCTCCCAGTTACCTTTCGGCACACAGCTGGCATCTACGTCCAAATTGTACCGTACCATGAACCATGACTCAAGAACTGCAATTCATACCGAACCGTGGATAACTTGTACCATTGCATCCCTACTCTACATACGTACACACAGAAGGTACCTCTGTTTCGAACATTGTCAGTGCCACTTCCATGTACAGCTGAAATGATTAATCAATTAATTTACTTGAATTGATTAAAAAAAATGATTTGATTACAGTTTTCCTGAATCAAAACTTTGTTTAATTTTGCTGCCACTTAACATAAGTCACTTTTACACACATATCCCGGAAAAAAGGTGAGATGGTGATCCCACCTTTTTGCCACCATTGACTGATTTCTAGAGCCAAACCAAGCAACAGATGTGAGACAGGCTGGACTTATACACAGCAGACCTGCGTTCCGGAATCAAAGGGGCGTTGATGCAGCACTGCAAATAGTGTGATGTATAACTTGCTTGGACATACCCCTTTCACAGTTTCAAAGATGTTTGCATGGATAGAGTTCTCTGCCTGATGTGACAACAGCTCGTGGATCTTGGTGTCTCCCCAGTTCGACATCTTTCTGGTTGCGTTGATATGTCTGTTTACTGCACACGCCTGCGCTCATTTATAAACCCCCCCTGGCATGGGGATCACACACACAATATGTCATCAAAACATCACACCTTGGTTGTGGAATGAGGTTTTACTTTTACATAGAGCTCCAGAATCATGATTCCGCCTTTATTCCAGAGGTGGGACCAAATGATCCCATCATTTCATTTACACAGACGTCATTCCAGAATAAAGGTGAAATATTCCCAGAACAGAAGTGCTGTGTAAAAGAGGCTTCTGGCTCCACTGTCCTGATTCACATGGATGATTACTGTGATGCACATGATGATAAGATCATTACAAAATTGTATGTTAGATACATCTTCATCTACATGAAGTTGTTCGCAAATTAGTAAATGATACACATTTTTTGAAGATTGTGTTGCACATATTGTCTGCAGATGCCATTTGACTTGTTTATACACAATTTTATATATACTTTCATGTTACTGTTGTTGTTACTGATATATGTAGATATTTTGTATATATCCTTTGCATCCATTGTGTTGGAATGAGTGTTTGGTGCGCAATCCACCAGAGGGCGCTGCTCTGAATTAACATATACACCCCAAATACCAAGAAAAAGAGTAGAGTTTTTTAAGAGCGGAAGAAGAAGAAGAAGAAGAAGAAAAAAAGTCAATAATTACAAACACGGCACCAACAGAGGCAGTATTATTAACACTGACATTGTGAATGTTAGTAGTAAATATGTCAGTAGTTTTTCAACAACTGACAGTCGCTTTTCGAAAGTTCTCCCATTTCTGTAAATTATTCTCTTCAAATCTCAAGACTGCCCCTGTGATTTCCAACGGTATTGCTCCATTTCCTCTCCCAGAGGACGGACAGAACATTCTGTCTGTATATGTATGCATATTGAACATTGAGCCTAAATGAGTCTTAATTAGTCACATTTTAAGCATTGTGTTTATCACATATTGGAGACATCTTTTGGGATTCAACAGTCCATCTGTTCTTATGGTAGTATTACTTCATCTGCAAGTTTTAGGGTCTGAGCAATGTCAGTTTGGTCATAGAAGGGTGTGCACAAGGCTGTGTGGGGATGTTCAGGCACCCTCATAGAGGAAAGCACCAAGACACCCGCATGATGAATAATTTTGCAAAAATTGTATAATTAAGGTAAGACAAGGGAGAAATCCACATGAGGATTTTTTTCAGCTGTGCTTTGCATTGCATTTCAAGCTGAGTTCTAGATAAAAATAGCAGGAGTCATCTTAACCCTCAAAGACCCCAACATCCTCTGGCAACCAGGATCATCCACCAACCTAAAATGTTTATTAACCTCTGAACCACTAAACCTATCAATACGTTGAAATAATCAGCCTGGCCTTACGTTGGATCTTTCACAAAGGAGTTAAATATCACATCCTTTGTCCACAATCTAGAGTACAGAAAATAATTGCACATTTTTTCATAGCAGCACAATGTAAATAGGTTAAAATTGTACACTCTTCAGCCACTTTGTTAGGTACACTTGTTCAACTGCTCATAAACACAAATATCTAATGGACTAATCCATTCTATCTAATCAATACATTTAGGCATGTAGACATGTTCAAAGCTATCTGTTAATGTTCAAATAGAGTGTTAAAATGGGGAGGAAAGATTACTTCAAATATAACATAATTGCTACTGATCTACTGGAACTTCCACACATAGTTGAAGTTTTTGTTGACAGATTTGTCCAAAAAAGAGAAAATATCCAGGGAGTTGAAGTTCCCTGGTTGAAAATGTTGTGTAGACGCCAGAAGAGAAGGGTATGAGTACAGATTCTAGCTGATGGAAAGGCAACCATATCTAAGATCAGCACTGGCAACAGCAGCAGGATGTGCACCCAGAGGCCACTTTATTAGGTACACCTGGTAATAGTGAAGCCATTGAATGTATGTGCAAAACAAATGGTGGACTTCTTGATTGATATAGGGTATGTTTTTTTAACCTCTGGATTTGATGATTTGACTAAAGTACCAGTCCCAAACTAATGACTGGGAAATAAAATTAATCCCATAATGTTTTTATCGAAGTGTCAAAAGTCATGAGTAATGAATAAGCTATGTGAAAAGTAGAAGAGAGGCCTCCATCATGAAATGTAACTAAACAAAGTAAAAGATCTAACATGACTAAAACAATATAAAAGACATGAAATATGTAAAAATTGAAGCAATGAAGTAAAATCAAGATGGCACCGCTTGAGTGGCAGCCTGTTGCATTTGAGATTTTTCTCTATATTCTACAATTTTTCGTCTGTGTTTCAGTACTTTTATATTTTTTGAAAACTGTTGTGGTACCAAAAAATGATTCTTATCTTATTTCAAATGATGTAGCTACAAAAACAGGATGTATCATGACAAAAACATAAATGTTACAAAATGAAATCAATGAAAATTATGAAAACAACAAAATGATGAAAAAGACCAAAATGACACAAAACGATGACAATATTAAGATGTTTGGGGAAAACTGATGATTTGGGTGTCAAGGTCAGAAAGGTCCCCATTGTCCCCAAATGAGCAACTACACATGCAACATTTAGTACATATACCGTAGGTCAAAAATCATACAGTAATTTTGAAAAGGCCACTATAAACCCATTTCCGGTGTAACCTCAAAATTCAGCACAAAAGGTCAACAAAAGGTCATCATTGAGGCAACTTTTTAATGTTTTTAGCTGAATGAAAAATGTTGGACTTCCCGTGGGTATAGGGTACAGCACCAAGGTCAAAGGTCAGAGGTGAAATTTCATGTGGGGGAGTAATTTAAAATATAAGCATATAGAATATAAAGTTGTTGCTCATTCTTATCTGATGCATGTGCAAAATTTTGCAAGTTCTTGAGCATCTGTGGCCTCTCAAAAACACAATTCTTTTGGTTAAGAACCTTCACACTGAAAGCAGAACTAGTCACCTCTTCTAATGTGCAACATGGAAACGTCAGTAAGTTAATGCTGGTTTTATCATCTCGTCACACTCACATATAAGTGTTTTTTTCTGATATCAGGTCATACCAGTTTTCAGAGCTGTTTTAAAGTACGCTTGTCAAAAGCTGTAAATAGTTGGGTTCATATGTGTGTGACTTTCAGAACACTGCTGCTGCTGCCATCTTAACATGGAGGAGTATCAGTGCATCCTCCTGCCTGTCAGATAGATGTGCCCAGCCTCTGGCAGGAAGATGACTAGAGCACGCTGACCTTTCCTTATCACTGAGGAGGAGAGCTGAGGACCCTTAGCCCGGGTCCCTGTCAGTGCAGCCACAGGCTAGTCAGGGCCTGATAACAAAGCTTGCCCACAGCTGTGACCCCCAAAGTCCATCACAGCTCTGGGTGGACTGAACAGAGGTGATGAGGAGGTCAGACGTCCCAGACTGCATGTTGAAGTTTGACAGCAAAGTGGAGATTTACAAATTATACCACGCACCAAAAAGAGAAAAAGTAATAAATATACAAGATGCTCCCTGATAACCTGTGTGGATTTTATTTTACACGTAAGGCCACCAGGTCAGATTAGGGGGAAATGTCAAAAGAAACTGTCATCACTGTCCTCTCTGTTGTGTCTGGGACATGGCTGGATAATTATAGTTGTACTCAGTGATGGAGTTCCTCACCAAGGTTCTCAAAAAATAACGTAGTAAGAATGCATATAACGTAGTGTTTATTGTCTGCTGTGATTGACAGCTCACTGAGCCAATGGGTCAGTGGAGTGCCCAGCGGTGGAATTGGCAACAAGAGCCTCTGTTCTACCAGATTCCCAGGAACTTTTGTTACCAGGAAAATGTTTCCTGGATAAAATCATTCCTGGTAATCTGCGTGCTTTGTGTTTCCACCACACCTCAAAGTTCCTGGAAATGTATTCAAATGAGGCTCATTCGTTTTGAATCGTATTTGCTGAATACGCTCAAAAGTTCCTGATAAAGTAAAAGTACCTGGAAAAGTTGCTGTGGTGGAAAAGGGGCTAAGGTCATATCCTGCTGTCTTACAGATTCAGTGTGTGATCATTAGTGACATCGAGTGGTGAAATTGAAGAGTGCAGCCACCTGAATAACAATGCCCTCACCCATCCCTATGGTGGTTGTAGACCAAGGGGCAGACTTTGGATCCAACATGAAATGAAATAAAAAGTTGTAGTACCACTGAGGACACTTGTGTTGACTCCTCATCCCACTGACTTACACCGATCTCTGAAGAGTTTCTTTCCTGTCGTCGTTCTGGTATTGTTCATTTTATTTTGACCCTCTCTCTAATAAGTGTTGTAGTAGTCCATCTAAGGAAGCTGAGAGAACCCACACAGAAACAACAGCACTAATCACTGAACCGCATTCTGCCCATGTTCACCATTGTACTATAAAATATGCCAGAGTTAAAAGAAATCATCATATTAGCCATTTTCAGTAGATTTCATCTTAGGAGCATCTTTCACATGTAAGCTTGTGTCATCTGTGAGGACCTGCTCCACACAAGTAGCTCCACTTTGATATCCCACCTGCACATAATTGTATGCAGGCTGGTGTACTGAATGCATTATAATGTTGGGTACACTGGTGACACCCTGTTACCTGGTCTGGTAAGTCTTATCTTGTTTTGCAAAGAGCATGTAATTCCCTTGTGTGCAGCAAATGCATATTTTGCATGTGTTTTCTAAGGACAGAACAAAGGAAATGCTCTGTTTGCAATGCAATGCTTATAGGGCAGAGTGTTGCCATAGTTTTGATGTTTATCTTAATTCATCAATGAGCAGGGGGAGCTTTGAGGAGCTGACAGAGAATCATTGAAAAAAACAGCCTTTGTGGTAGAAGAAAAAAAAAACAAAAATGGCACATTGAAATTCTGCACCAGAGGAAAGGAGAGAGGAGAGGGAGCTTTGAACCAGTTGCCTGTCAGTCTTTTTCTGTGTTTTTGTGTGAGGAGATGAGTGAGAGTTCCCTGTTTCTCCTCCATGCTACCTCTCCCCAGAGTCTGGGCAAACCCGCTGCACAGGTTGGAGAAAAGTTGAGTCTGTGGACTTTGAAAGGGGAAAGAGAAAAATAAAGAGCTACCTTGCTTTTGAACTTTCACAACAGCAACATACACAACAGCCGTACCTGAGCGGTGTGTGCATGCGAATAAAAATATAAAGTCAAATAACCTGGGAATGTAGCACACGGTCAGGGAGGACAGAGCTGTTCTCATCACTTCAGATTTACAGCAGGGTTTTAGACTCACACTATTTCAGCTGTAAACTTGAACGGATGTTTTTCTCAATACCACTGGGCTTCAAACACTGACCACATGATGGCCCTGTGAAGACCTGCACTCTTTTCCAAGTTTCATATGTGTTCCCAGACAATGTGAGATACCTTTGTTTGCTCTATTGAGTTGTATCTTCAACTAATACTCCTATCACCAGGACTTAGGGAATTATAGTTACTGTGTACATTTGTTCTTAAGGTGTTGTGATTGTCCTTTACTTGACTTCCGTTTTATATTATTTTATACTTGGCGGGAAACATTCATTCTTATAAACCACCAGTTAAACCAGGCAAACAGAATTGCTATTTACTCTTTAATGTTGTAGACTGGAAAACTGGAATTTCAAGCAAGTTAAGAGGCCTTATTTCTTCAAAGAACAAACAAAAACATGACAGTAAATAAATAAATAAAAATAACTTGCTCTACAGAAGAAACCTGAGTTATATTTAATCACTAGCAAATAAAACAATGGTTTTCATAATATCCCACAAGCAAGATTATTTTCCTTAAGAGTGATATTACATGTACTTAAGCCATTTTAAACCATTTCATTTTTCATTGCTCGTAAAAGGCACGACTTGGTTCAATTTTGGTGATTTATATATTCTCATTCAATAAGTTAATAAAATAATATTTAATGTTTTAATCAACAACTGGGCCTCAAAATCATGTTCAAACTGCAACCAGCATATATTGATGTAGTCTTAAATTAGTATATTCTGAAGTTTATCAGAAATTAATCTCAAAGTATTAATATTAGGGTGTGTTTTCAGAGGCATTTTGATGAAAAGTTGGTGTAGCCTCCTGACTACTGAAATTTGTCCTCTGTGGAGGACAGTAGTAAACCTGAATATCCCCCACACACACACGCACGCACGCACGCACGCACACACACACACATGCACACACACACACACACACACACACACACACTGCCTGGTACTGACTTAAATCCTTTTGTCTTTTAAAGAGGACATTTAGGGTTTTTTAATAATACCAAATGTGAAGGGGTGGGACTTTGGTACCTTTCTCTTTCTCATGAAGGAAAATGGTATCCATGAATGCAAGCACATTTTATGGGAAGATGAAAAGTAAGTGCATGATACTTCTTAACAAGCAAATTTTTTGCTTGAAATGTTGTTGGCATATTTTATATAACTCTCTTAGGAACATCTTAAAACATTGTCTGAATTATTTTAACTGTACTTTACCACAGTATTTAAGTGTTTTAAAAATGTCCTCTGTTGTGGACATTTGTAGTTATTTCCTCCATTTTGTTTTGTGTTTTTTCAAATGACAAGAAAGGGAGTTGTTCTCTGAAGCAGACAGAATTGTACTGTGAATTATTGATGGAAACTCAGATACTGAGTTGTCTAATGAAGATCAAGATGCAGTGTTTGAGGAGCACTGACAAGCAAATGGTTCCATTTACTGGTCGCTTCCCAGTGCATCAGTATGTACCATATCCAAATGGATTGAAGGTGTTTGTTTTGGCTGCACCAGCTGGTCTAGTCTTAGACTTTGTGGTCTACCAAGGCAAGACTACCTTCAGAGTTCCAGGAGGACAGGGCATTGGAGAACAAGCTGTTCTTCATTTGGACGAGTCTGTTTTCCAAGGAACCAACCTGTTCTTTGTCAGGTTCCTTAGAACTGTCAACCTCCCTGACGCCCTGATGACAAAAGTCTTACAGGGACTGGAACCCTCATGAATAACAGGGTTCCAAAGGAGTGCAAGATCATAGGGGATAAATTCTTCAAAAAGAGAGGAAGAAAAAAGTACTGAAGTTTCTTGACTTCACACTGCTCCTTGGTGAAGAGTTGATTACTCGGGCCCAAGCAGGAATCACAAGTGACAGCAAGGATGACTACACTATTCCACGTCAAAAGTGGAAACCACTGCCAAATGCAGCTCTGAGACACTATGGCGCCATCCATCTTCCAGAGATGGTGGACGAAACACATGCATCAAGGTGTTGCACATCTAGTTGCAAGAACAAAACATGTGTGATGGGCACAAAGTGCAAGGTATTCCTTTGTGTTTCCAAGAACGGGAATTGATTTTTGAAGTATCATACCCAATAAGCACAACAAAGCAGTGATGATGGACTTCCATTGGTCCATTGTGGGCGTTAAAGTTATTCTCATGTTGCCTTTTTGGTATTTTCTTTGGGACTAATTGATTGACATCAAGGTTCAGTTTCAAATGTATGGTGTTCTGATGTCCACTGTAGTGGACACATAATATCTTAAAAATCAAACTTTTTTTTTTTTTTTTTCAAAAAAATGTTTTCAGTATTCTATTTACCTTACAAAGGTTGGGGAATTTAAATAAAATTGTGATTGGACAATATTTTTTCCCCTGGTAGTCAAGAGGATAATTGTAGTATATATCACACCAGGGGTTGCTTTAACAACAATTTCCCAACACTGACAGATTTTTTTTTTTTTTAAACAATAACACACAAGTCTGGGCCTTCCATCATTTTGACAGATTGGAACACTATAGGGTGATCTTGCGTAGGTTTTTCCTCTTGCAACACTGTTAATAATGCATATTGAACAAGGATGCAGACAGCACCTTGGAGTGGCTTACAACACGTGTGGGACCAGATCTGGGTCCAGGTCTGGGACCACTGCAGGTCAAAATGACATGTTCTATCATCCCCAAACTCATCACATGCCGACACCTGGACAGGACCGCGGACCATAGGTTTCTAACACACTGGGTTGTCCCAGAAGAGCTGCAGCTGTGTTAGTACTGTGGGAGCGTGTGCTGCGGGATTTCCTCTAAATGAAGGGAACACTCAGGGAAAAGCCATATCCACAGAGTTTTGCCAACTTCTTATCAGTTCTCTAGAGAAATGTCCCTTGACTTTAAAACTCTGAGTGAAGAAACACTGGTAATTCTGTTCTCCAGTTTGGCCAAAGAGCGTAACTTCAGGTCAGCGTTCAGAACAAAATGAACACAAAATTACAAACTCAAATAACATAATTAATGACAGTTGTGTAACTGTGTAGTTCTATATTAGTGCAATGCTCCTATTTGCCGGTATAGATGCAATGACCACAGTGTCTTCTATGTCTTTCATTAGCTTTTACTGGTGCTGTCATGAAAAGTGAACACACACAATCCATGTCTCTGTTCAACTTTTTTTTCCCTGTCCATTGGTTCTGTATATTCATTTTTTATTTTGATGGAGCTGTTTTAACTTAACTCCTATAAACATGCCTCTAATTAAAATGCTGAGTAACAGATTATGATGGAAATTTTACAACAGAAGTATAAAGCGACATCTGAATCACATTTAGAGTCTTTATTTTAACGCGTATATACTCAAATCAATACGGGCAGTAAACACATCCTCTGGTCTCCATGGCAGCACCACATTATTACCATGTGGAAAACACTAAAATAAGCTGAAGCCTTTGAGGTTTGGCTGAAATCTACTTCTGTGTACTCTCCTCCAACTAGTCTGTGGCCACTGTGTGAGTGATTGTCACTGTTAGAGCTCTAATGACCCGCTAGACTAGTCTTATTGTTATCGTCACCGTCTAAGCACCAGCGCTGTCCAAACTGTGGATGTTCACCAGCGGCCCTGACCGCCTCCATTTGTCTCAACTTCTGCAGGGCCACATCTTCTCTAAATCACTCCCCTCTGAAACATCTATAATGCTGCAGCAGTCTGAAACAGAAAAGAGGGCCCTGAAATGGCTCGCCTGATTGGTTCCACACTACAGCTGGTGGAAAAGAAAACGAGGCTGAGAGTGAGAAAGTCGCGGCCCGGAGAATAACAGGCAGCGGTACATAACGAGCCTCATCCTCCAGCTTTATTAGAGAGGAGGAGTCCCTAACCCCGAGGGGAGAGGGTCTACTCCCACAGCGCCCATTGCACTTTTTAACAAGCCCCTGTTCCAGACCCACTAGAGATTTGTCCAGTCCACCTGATTTGTCGAGTCCAGCCCATTAGCACGTTTTAGTTTAAACAGGAATCCGCCCCAGATTATGGAGGTCCTGTGGGACCTGCTGAAGCCTCCTCTGACATCGCCTGCTTGTGTTTGCAAACAGGGCCAGAGTCTCTGCAGTAAACAAGGTATTAGGAGCTAAAGAGACACTGCTTCATACAGCACACATATTACCTCAGCACAAGTCAGCAAATGCTTGTGCAATCAAAATGAAGCCAACATGGAAATGCCACGACTGGTAGTTCCTGAAACGGCCACTTGAGGCTGATTCCAAAAGAAGGTCAGTCTCAACAGAACCTAGTTTTAAAACACTAACCTTTAAAAGTGAAATAAATGTGTTTACGTTAGCAAGTAATGCTCTTGGTCTCAATGGGGCAACTGTGTGAATATAAAATTCTACATAGCCTATCACCTACTTAAATAATATTAATGCTTAACCCCTTATAGACTGTTGTCGCAAATTTGCCTCAATATTCCACTGTTTATGTTAGTGTTTTTGTCATCATTTCAGTAACGGTGTTATCAATGCATAAAGACCCAAACATCCATCACTGACCAAAAGCATTTACTGATCTAAACTGTATAACACCTCTTGGTCCACTAATTAATACATGTAAATAATTGGTGTAAAATACAGTTTGTCGTCTTTTAATGGTCATCAGATATGACCCATTTGGACGTTCAGAGGCTCCATAGTTACCATGGAAACACAGTCATCTTCTACAACATTGATTCACCAGTAAAACCCATGGAGTTCAATCAATGACAGTGGATGGACACACTGGGTTTATGTTCAGTTAAGGATATATTTTGCTGAAAAAGTCACTTTTTCTTCAGTTTTCTCTGTTTTAATATAATATCCATCAACTTTAATCTGAGCTTTTATGAATGTCTGAATGATCAGCAAAATAAATACAGGAAAATACCTGATTTATCCTGATGAAATGTAAAATACAGAGGATAACATTATAATAAATGGTGATTAATCACTTAAGAAAGGTAAAATATTGAGAAAATTTCATTAGGAAGCTAACACAAAAGTAGCGCTGGGTCTTTATGAGTTAATGTCATGACATTCTACAGATTTTTGATCATGTTTACTTTGTTTGGAATGTTGACTGGAAAGACTGATCAAGCATCTAGCATCAATAAAATACTCTACAAACCTGAGACTGGGGAAAAAAAAAAATATTAGTATTATGCTGATTATGCCTAATGTCACTAATTTGCATCATAACTATTGAATGTATTATATCCAAATTATAAAATCTCTAGTTAAATTAGCATCTGCTTGACAGTAAGAGCACAAGTTTTTTTTTTAATGTAACTGTAAATCCATTTAAGCATTAGGTGCAGCATTTCTGCTGGTATAAGTTTTGCTGTGGCAAAATCCTTACTGCCACACCAAACATTTCATCCAAAACAAAAATCCTCACCGTCACATTAGACTTATTATACATATGTCCAGGACAAATGTCCTGCCCGTTCAAATGAAAGTTCGCAAAGCTTCAGGAGGTAGGGAAGGTAAATGAGTGTAAAGTTTCACTTTCACTTCTGCAGGGGGCACAGACAGCACAGCTCCGTACCCCCATAGTATTTAAAGTAGGACAGAAACTGATGCACACATGCGGTGACCGACCGAACCGCACACGTGTGCACACCCCCACTCCCCAGGCCGAACTGCGCACATGTGGCCGAGCCCCCTACCCACACACACCGACCGAAACGCATGCACATGCACCCACCGGCCAAACCTCATGTGTAACATAACGTCTGTGTCTAGTGTTTGAGCTTCACTGATCAGTCACTAAACTGCTGAATCATAGTTGTAGAGCTTCTCTTTAAAGGGGAACTTGGCAGGAGTTTTACCTTAATTAAACAGTTTCAGAGTAATTGTGATGGTTAAATGGCTTGTTATGGGTTGAATGGAAGCCCTCCGT
>JAPQRP010000005.1:11102848-11114366 GCA_037367295.1 Apogon hyalosoma
CCAACAACTGAACATTTTAGGTAATCGGCTCAAAGTTTGGACATATTTTCAGTATGGACTACAACTGCTGCTGCTGAGAAACGGTTATTCGTACTCGGAGAAATGTCCATCGGAAGTCTTGACCTTATGTGTGCAAATGTCGTGACGTAACTAATTATAGACATAACAAATTAAGAGGGAAATAAAACAGGTTGTAGAAATCCACTCGATTTTTGCCAAAATGAATATAGACAGCTTTGTAGCACCTGGAGGGTTCAAATTCAAACTTTATGAACTATCAGGGTCCAAATACACACATAAATGAACCAAAGACTAATAAAAGTGGGTTTAGCAAAATATGACACCTTTATAGGTACTTCTCCATTGGTTTAGGGTTGGGTTTGGCTTTCAAGTCTCATTTGTTGCCTCTGGGTTCCAAATCCCAACACTTGGTTCAGCTTTATTTAAGGGTCCAGTGATTTATTGACTTATGCCTGTGTCCACATAGCATAGCATTTTTTTTTCCATCAAAAAAAAAAAAAATCGCTAGGATCAAGTGATGAAAGAAAAAAATGCTGCATGTAAGTTTTGTTGGTATGACCACTTTTAAGGATTCTAATCACCATATTATAGAGTGTCTTACAAAATGTAGGGTTTGGAGATTTAGAAATCATAACACCTTAGCTTCAATTTTAAGATGTGTTTGTAACATACTACTCACAAGATACACAAGTAGTTTGGTGTAGTATGTCTGAATAATAGACAAAACATGGAGCAACCACTGACACTTGCAAAAGTATCTATTTGTGTAATACCACTGACAGCCACTAGAAGTTGGCCTCCGACAAACCTCGCTCTCAACAGACTTCCAATAAAATTATCTTTAGAAGTACTGTCTTCTTTCTCCAGAAGGTTATGTTCATTACACTGGAGCCTTTTCATAAGGGTCCTTTTGTAAATGACTCCACCACTGATAAAATCTTAGGACTAATAGAAGCTTTCCAAACATCTCATGTGCTGAGTCACACTCCTGTTTATTGAAGGAAACATATTTAGACTAAGATGACCATGCTAGAGTTTAATGACTGTCACTACCATTACCTTTTGCTCTTCTCAATCCCCACCCTTTTGTCAAAATATGGTCACTTCTGTCTTAAAAAAAAAAACAACAACAATGAACTGTCCATAGTACTGAACTACTTCTGTAGGATATTGTTCAAGCAGAACAGTGTCTGAGTTCTCCTCGAAGATGTGTTCACAGTAAAACCAGTAAACCTAACACTAAATAATGGTGCTGTGAATATATATTTGCACATTTTTTTAATCAACAAAGTAATTTGAAACTCAATATCTTTTGTTGGGTAATTAATTTATTTAGCAAGTAGCAATCATTGCAAAATAAATGCAGGTATACTCCTTACAAACCTAACTGATAGAGTATATATGTGACAACCTCAAAATTTCATGATGTTACTATGATTTTTTTTTTTAATTGGAATTGGTTGGATTTATTAAAACTGATCTATAATGAATAACTGAGTAAAAATTGTATATGTAAAAAGTTATTATCCAAATATTCAATCAAAAAGTTGATTACAGTGTCATTCTCTAACCATGATTGCTGCTTAGATGAGTTTGTACAAACAGATGCAGTGTGTGTGTTCTGGATTACAGGAATAAAAGCCCAGTGTTGTGATGTGGAGAACAGTCACTCTGCTGCCTTCATCCACTCAGGTGTAGAAAGAAGTTATTTGTTGACACCTCAGACTGTCAGGCATCTGTTGTAAAACCATGATGAAATGCTTATTGGTATTGATTGTTGATGTGTTTATTGAGCTTAACAAGACAGTTGATGGTCAGAGAAAGCGGAGTATCCTGCCAAAGGTCCAGGACCAGGGTCATGACAGATGGGCTGATCTAGGCTGGGCTCAGACAGTCTGAGACACTTGGCTTGGTGTGACTGGGTTCCTGGGGTTAGCCAGCAGCAGCAGCAGCAGTCGTGCTCGCTGGATATCTATGGCCCACCATTATTCCTATACCTCCTTAATCCAGTATAGAAGACTTAAGCTTCTTTGTTTGCTCATTTGACTGTGTGGGTGCCATATCCCAAAGCTGGGCGTAGGATTAGTCAGGCATTGTGTCAGTAGCTTGTGATGATGCCGGGGAGGGGGATGGGCCTGCTTGATTAAACAGAGGCAGGAGAAACAACAACATGAGCTTTGATTTGAGGAAGGACTGCACTGCAAGGTAGGAGGGATCCCTCAAAGACAAAGAGACCGATTGTCTAAAATCCACAGGATACCTCAGCGTTTCTGTAAGATCTGTCGTCTCGTTTTGCTTTGACGTAGTTTAACTCACTAACAGGAGAGGCGTTTAAGTAATTTAACAATGTAGAGAGTGCTTGTGAAATAGCCATTCTCATCATTTCCTTTGATGTGTACATACATTTAATGTGAGCCAACGCTGCCTGAGAGGCGTGACAAATCTCTGGAGAGAGTCTCTTCTCCACAACGTTTTTCCACGGGGTCGGGCTGGCGGCAAGGGTAGTGCAGGGGTGGGAGATTTTGGCATTCCTTTTGGAGCTCTGCACTTGACCTACTTTTCATTAATAGGGATTCTCAGTGAAAAAGAGAGCTGTTTAGTGTGTGATGAAAAGCATAATGACATTTGGTTAAAGGCAGTGGACAGAGTGGATGCAGTCCCTTCCACTGACCCCCATGGGTTTCTCACCTTATTGTGATTGGGTGAAGGCTGTACGTTGGAAGGGGATGGCTGAGTGGGGAGCTAGATGAGCTCAGTGACACAAACACCTTTTGAAAAATGTTTGGTGAAAGCACTGCTGGGAGGCTTTCAATGCCCTCGCTCATGAATCCACAAAAAGGCAATTTCCGAGAACTTAAAGTCTAAGGGGGATATATTGTATGAAGAGCATTCACATCCATCATACTGAGTGGAGATGAGCTAGCCTTGGGTGGATAGATCTCCAAAGTTTGGCTCAGGCTGACTACAGTGACAGCAGATGGAAGAGAGACCATAGACTGTATATAAAAGTATTTGAAGCTTCACTGACGTCATCCACTGGTTTGAGGATCGTCACTTTGGTATTTATCTTGATCTTTTTTTGGAGCAAGAAGTGACTGTATTTGGACAAAAGGGTGGAGCTGGAGAAGAGGAAGGGGTGAAACCAAAGGCATAAGGCCTGTGTGTAGACAATGAATTGGCTAGATGATCATATAGAAACGCATCCACCAGATTGGACCATCTGCTGTTTTTCTGGGTACGGAGCGCTACATTATTTACATTTCTCATCTGATCTGAATGAATTGTTGCCAAGCTAATAAATTTGCCATGCTAACACAACCACATACTTGATGAAAACATCAACTACATTGCTAGCTGACAGCGTACTGTTAAACACCACAGAGGGAATTAATGTCAACTTTTTACTTTGTATAAACACACTAAAGTTCGCAGGCCTAGCTGACTGATCAACACCAAATTAATGCTAATATTAGTTAATGTAGATAAATTATGCATAATCTTATTCTAATTATTGCAAGTAAAACTGTTACAAATCTACATGGCAGACACGTATGGTGCTCACCTGTCACTGAAAAATTTAACGATACACATCTATAGAAAAATTAAAAATTCAAAAGGTGAGATTTGCATTATGTGCTTATGTGTGTATAGTTTGTGTTGAAATATAATTTGAGCTGAGAGTCAGTCATTTTCAGCAGCTGCATTCATGAACACAATCTGATTTCTATGTAGTAGACTCAATTTTGCTTTGTTTTTTTTTTTTGCCTGCAAAAATACTTAATGTCTTCACAGTGTCACTTTTTGCCCCTTAACAGTGATCGGACTACGTAACACTAACTACCATTAGCCCAGAGATGGAGTGAACTCAACAGCACAGTCTGCACATAAGCTCCCAAGCATTTGCATATCTTAGTCACTGGACCTTAAAGTGAGTAATTTTTATAAAATTCACCTCTTTACAGTAATCACAAAGAAGGAAATTATGTCTTTTAACATGGGGGTCTACGGTGAGCTCGCCTCAGGTGGTCAGTTGAGGAACTGCAGGTTCTGTCCGCTCAACACGGGCTTCATTTTTCTGCTCCAGTCGCTGCTGCTTGACTTAGACATATGTGAACACTGTCCAGAAAGAGGGGAGAAAAGAGAGAAATATTACGGAGCCACGGCAATTAGAGAGTCTCACTTCCGAGGTCCACCTGACATCAAAGAGAATAATTCAAGTCCCACCCTTATTACTTTATGTGATTATGGCCATTTTGACCTCTCATTGCAGCAGCCACAATGTGTTGCACCAATTAGCCTTCTTGCGTGGATGCAGCTGATATGTTGTCAGAGCATGAAAGGTGGCACAGCATACCTAATGTTGTGTCTCAATCTGCAAATTATACACTCCAACACATAAATTTATCATGACTGTACCTCACAGCGGTGTATTGAATTTCTTGAAGCTCGAAGGTCATATATACATAGAATCTCAAAATGCTGCATGTCAAAATGAAAATATAGATGTTTCATAATAATATTTTCCCCAGACTTAACCATCTCCTCCTCTTCCTCTGTCTCATTTTTCCTTCCTCTCTTATTCTCTCTTATGCTCTCATTCCATCTCTCTCATTTGCTATTTGAAGCAACTATTAGTGTTTTAACACCACAGGAAAGCGGCTTCATTGAAATGCAATGAAAACTGCACAGAGAAGGCAAAGTTAACTAATGGGCTCAAATTTTCAAACGAATGCAAGATTAAAGTCAATTGAATCTCCCATTGGGTTTTGACTGAAACCCTTTGAAAAGAAGCCCCACAGTGGGTTTCAGAAATGAAAAATAGGACTTGTTCTAAAATATTAATAACATTTTATACCCTCATTACAGCAAGCAATAACATTTGTTCAGAAACTTACTTCTATCTTTACCTTGAGGTGCTTCATGCGCCTCAGATAGACGGGAAGGTGGCGTGTCGGTTCACCTCTCCGCCTCCTCCAACACGGCTCTGCAGATGTTACTCATTGACACATCACAGAGTGGGATAGCAGTGCAAATAGACTATATTCATATTTGATCTCCAGCGCTAAAATGAGCTGCCTTTTCTGATCCTTATTTCATTGTGAGCGTTTTTTGAGCCATGATCACGTTAAAATGAATGAGAGGGAAAGACGGTCTTTGACAATATTATGGTGTCTTGGCTGCCAAAAGAAAAAAAAAAAAATAGGAGAAGAAAAAAGAAGAGGGAGAATTCGGAGAACAGAACTACAGAATAACCAAACAGAAGAAAGAGAGCTGAAGCAAAGGGGGAGGGAATAAAGGGAAAAGAAGGTGTTGTCTGACTCAAAACCTTAGAGAGAGAACTACACAGATTCCTTGGAGGACGTTTTTTTCCCTTCCTTTGCACTATTATTTAAGGAGCACACACTGCAGATCCTGCATCAACTACGATGGCCTAGTTTTTCAACTTTATATACCATGAATTAAATATATTTTACAATACTTGCCCACATTTCCATAAATGAAGTGCGCATGATAAACGAACAACATAGAAGACATTAGGGAAAGTTGCTCTCATTCTTCGACAACAAATTCAACAACTCTTTGTCTTAGGCTTGGGTGTTTGTGTGTACGCTCATGCACACAGTGCGTGTTCCCGCTCTTTCTGACTGTCTTTGGAGGATTTAAATGTGTCAAAACTCACATGCAAGCCTGAGACAAAGAGCAGCAGGCCCACAGGAGTGACAGGAGGAAGATCTGAAAACTCTTCCGCTGCCTGTAATGGGCTAGAAGTCATTAAAAACATCACTGCCGGCCTAATTAAGACGGGACATCTGGTCTTTCCTCACAGAATGGATCGCAGCAGAGTACAAATAACTCCTCTATGACAAGTTGAGAGGTGTCATACATCTCAGTGATCGTCAATCAACATGGGAGTTATGGAGCTCTTTCATCATTAACGAGCAAATGCTTTGTTTTTGCTGTATGAAAGAAAACAGTTAGATAAATTTCAAAAAGAAAAAAAAAAAAAAGATTTGGAGATTTTTTCTGTGTCTTCCCATCCTGCTCATGCAATCTCCCTTTTATGTTGCTGCCAATTAGTTGGAATAAACTTTACTCTGACTTTGAAGACACCAGTGATTACAGAGCATTCGGTTACTTCTTTTAAAAGTGCAATCACTGATACTGCTTATACATAGTAACAAAGACGAATAATGTAGGAAGAATGAAAAATCACATACCATAGAAATGCTCAAGAAAAAATATGAATGTTACATTTTAACCCAAAAAAACCCAGTGCTACTTTTGTGGCAGTTCCCAAATGATTCTTTTTTCTATTTTTAACTTTTCTTAAATGATTCATCACCATTTATTGTAATATTATGCTCAGTATTTTGCATTCTTAAGGGAAAATCAGGTATTTTTCTATATTTAACACACAGATCATAATTGATGTCCATAAAAGTTCAAATTAAAGCTGAATGTTATTATATCAAAAACAGAGAAAATGGAGGAAAAAGTGACTTTTTCAGTAAAATCTACTGTTAACTGAACATAAACCAAGTGTCTCCATCCACTGTCATTAATCCAACTCCATGGGTTTTACTGGTGAATCAGTGTTGTAGAAGATGATGTTTCCACGGTAACTACAGAGCCTCTGAACGTCCAAATGGGCCATATTTGATGACTATGAAAAGATGACAAACTGTATTTTACAACACTTATTTACATGTAGTGATAGGATAAATGGAGCAACAGTTATTTAAATTTTTATATCAGTAAATGATTTTGGTCGCCAGTGGAAGTTTGGGTCTTTATGGGTTGAGATCTGTTTTTTATTGAACATTAAGCGAAAATTCATTGCTTATTCATTGCTATTTGCTTATGGTTTGGGTTGTAATGGAGGAAGTGCACGGTGAAAAGACTTGCATTAGACTTCTTTGTTTTGCATGTGACTAAAACACTAACCTAAACTACCTCAGTTCGTACATGGCTCAGATGTAACTGTGATCGCAAGTGTTAGCAACATGCTAACCACATAAACTAGAGGGTTTACTTACAACTTACAACCAACGGTTTCACAGGACGTCATTAAATATGGATCACTCTTGGAGTCATGGTTGGTATGATGGAATAATAATAATAATAATACTAAATAAGGTTAATGTTAACTCACTTAATTACCCCTGTAGGGAAGTTTTGTCTCTGTGTTTTATCCATCGTAATACAAATAGAACTTAGCTTTAGCAATTAGCATTTCCAGGTAGCGTATTAGGAGCATTGGATTGCCATTGAAGGTGCTCAGGGACCAACTCAAAGGCAAGGTCACTGGAAAGTTCACCTACATACCTGTTTTGATACTGAGGGAAACCAGAGTAGTATTTTAAACTTTAAATCAGAGCAGAAAAGTTGGACTGTGTTTCAATGTAAAAAGGTTATGGGGTCTGGTGAGTCCAGATTGACCCTGTTCCAGAGTGACTGTCCATCAGGTTGAGAAGAGAGGTGGATAAAGTGATTACCCATCATGCCTAGTGCCTACAGTACAAGCCTGTGGGGGCAGGGTTATGATCTGAGGTTGATTCCATTGATCAGGTCTGGGTTCAGCAACATTATGTGTCCATGAAATGAGGTCAGTTGAACCTAAATCTACGGAAGGACCAGGTCTGAACATCAGTGGATGTTTTTCATGATGGCACTGGCATATTTTAAGATGAATATGTCGGGATTAAAATTATGAGAGAGTGGGTCAGGGAGCTTGACACATCGTTTCCACACATGGATTGGCCACCACAGAGTCCAGACCTGAGCCTGAATGAGAATCTGTGGGATGTGATGGAGACTTTACACAGTGGTTCAGCTCTGACACCATCAATACCAGATCTTGGCTAAAAGACTATGCCACATCAAATATCCTACAAAGTATTCCAGTAAAGTAAATAATCCGGTATTCATTAATATTTTAATTACAGCATGGTGATGCTTTCCTAAATCTGACTAAAGCACTGATATTGTAAAAATCTAAGAACCAGAGTCAGGATGTGAACGCCAGTCTCTGGAAAAGTCCAGGATCTTCCAAACCATCTTCATCCTGTCTGTTGCAGGAATTTATGTAGAAATATTGATATTGAAGTAATTTTTGGTTCCGAAGCTGTTTGCCACTTATATTGCCCAGCATGTTGTAATGTCAAATAGCAGGTTATTTTATTGCCACCAAAGTGTAGGAGGCACAAATCCACTCATTTCATATCATATCACTGGCAGACTGGCATTACTTAAATGATCACATTTGTAAGGATTGTCTCACCTTTGGACCACTTTAGACCACCCAGATATAGCTCAAAGCAAGAAAGGCACTTCAACAAAACATTGTGAGCATTGATGAGTTTAAAGAAAGCAGTTGATTTTATGAGTCAACTATTTCTTTACCTTTCATTCCATAAGCTTATTGAAATAAATGGCTAATGTTTTGGTTTTGGTAATGAAGTTGTGCTGCCACGACAATTATTTTAGCTCCGCAGTGACAAAGATCCATCACAGAAAGTTTCCCATGAGATTTATATGTATAATTGGTATGTTATACTATTATTTGTGTTTATAGTGCAACCTGGCAATTTCTCTAACCCTTTAAATCCTCAGCCTAAAATGGTCCACCTGGACTTTTTTTTCTAATTTTGACTAACGAAAAGGTTAGAAAATATGCTGAGTGACTCCATTTGAACATTTTCCTAGAGCACTTTTTTTTTTTTTTTCAAATCTTTCAAATTTAGCAATCATTTACAATGTACTGCATGTTATAATTCTACTTAAATGGCTCCTTCTCCAGCTTCTAGTACAAGCGTGAGTGAAATTACTGTAATAACCCAATAAAGCCTGTAAGTCTCAGGTGTCAGAAACTGTTGGAATTTTTCCAACTGCACAAACAGTGAAAGAGTTACAGCCATCCAAACTGCATATGCACAGGATGTGTCAGCGATGACACGTCAGGTTACAAAGAGTTAAGATGAATAAGGTCTATCAATCAGGTAGTTACACCATTGATGAAATTTTCAGTTTTGGAGATAGGCTTCCACATCATTGGCTTCTATGTCTTTAAAACCAACACCTGAAGCATGTCTTCAAAGTAGTTGCTTCCTTTTTGTTTCATTTTGCTGCTCTGTGTGCAGTCATGTTCAGTTGAGTTCAGATGTAGTGAACAGGTCTTACATCATGTCCATATCTCCATGACCTAGCTTCATTATGCATCATGTTGAAACTCAATTTTTACACACAGGATGGGAGCAAAACACATTTTTTTTACTGTTTAAAAAAAGACTGAAGGAGCCAATGCATGAAAATAATTGGAGCCCAAGGGGTAATATTTGTTCTCCTGAAATAATAATTATTCTTATGGTCTTTGTGTGCTAATGCTGAGGCACAGAGGGAGAGCAGAATCCACCATTATGTTTTCATCAATAATAGTTTGTGGGGGTCTGTGGGGGCAGCTGTATTTCATGCATGTCGCCTGCTTCACTGTTTACACGGATAACGTATCTCCTGCCACAGAGTATTCCACTCATTTACCTTTTGGGTTGTGAAAGGCTGGCTCGTTTTTAATTTGGTGTCTGTACGGCTTTTTAAGCAACCAAAAACACCATTCATCTGTCTCTTAAATATGGGAAAAGTAAGAAAATGAGCTTATAAATGCTCCATGTGGCATTTTACAGTGAATGATCTGAGTGTTTCATTTGAGGACACTCAAACTCACACACTGATGAAGCCTCCGCAGCGTTTTAATGCAATGGTTCAATGCCATATCACTTACTGTGTCTCCTGTTGGTCTCAAGCAGGTGAGAAAACCTTAAAACCAAGTAGATTACTTTATATTCAGCCCCTTAAAGTCTTGAATAAGAAACCACAATTGTATCATTCAATTGGGACACACAATATATTAAGTTTTGAGAACTTAATTTTATTCTCTGACATTGGGCTTGTGTATAAAATAATTCACACTATACTTATACTTCCACTGCATTTCCTCTGTTGAAAAGATTTATACAACTGTGTTCGTAACAAATGACTGGAGTATGAAGCAGTGGCGGCTGGTGAAATTATTTTTTGGTGGGGCGCAGTGTCCAAGTCAGTTTTTAGCTGCACTTTAACCACATATCACCGCTAGGATTCCCCAAAGTACATGCACCCCGATTTGAAAATATGAATCTGAATTAAAATAAATGTGTTTTCAGTCATATATATTTTTATATGTAAATTTCATCCATCTATCCTTCAAACATGTACATTTTTCTATGATTCTATTGTTAAAGTCAGGCGTGTCCCTGACAAGTGTCTTTTCCACTGATAGTGTGGACAATGCATTGCATCGCATAGCATTAAAAATATAGAAAATCAATGTAAGGGTTAAATATAATACTGATACCACATGTACTGGGAATTGATCCCGTACCTCCTCGCACTGAAGTCTGCTATGCTAACCCCTGAACTGTCCAGCCATTTACTCATGACTCAGTAGCATTATTTACAGACCTGCCTGATTCCATTTCTGAGGAAGATTTTGATTCTTTTCGGGACATGACATTTACTCCTGTGGGTGGTGCTTGAGCACAATTTCTTGTGCCCCAAGGCTCTCCTGTCTTTTGTATTGGAAGGGGGTCCATTGCGCATGCGCCATTTATAATGAGAACCTGTGGAGTTCTCGGGCAGCACCCTAAATAGAAAACATGTGACTTGACTGCTCATTAAACGACTGAAAACATTTTTAAACTACACTTGAATGCAGATAATATACAGTAGTCACTGCCTGTATCATGTATAGCTTATTTATTTAGATATCAATATTTTTGTAAAATTATTGTAGGTGATTCTTATCTTCTTCTTCATGTGAGACAGGTGGGGCGGCGCCCTAGTGCCCTCTATTGATGAGACGCCACTGGTGTCAAGGTCAGTAGTTCTGCCTTTACCAGATGGAATCAACTCACAGATAGTTGAATGTCCAGAGTTTAATGTACTTTCTTGTGAGGCTAAAAGATGCATTTTGAGTCACCACCACTGCCAGCTTTGGTCAGACAAACTAACATTAGCCTAAGATCCTGTAAGTGTGGTGTGGTCAGACTGGCATGTATGCTTGACATCCTACATTTCAGCTGCTACCTCAGATATGTGGATGTTGTATATGCATTAACCTTTCTTTTCTCCCTCAGATTAGTGCTTTTTGTATATGGTTCCTGTGACAACAAAACAGTTTTGGTACATGTGCTACTGTACAACATCAACTGCAACCACAAACGTATTTTTTTGTGCTGAAACATGGAACATTCTATGCAGAGTGAACATTAAAATGGATTTTTAACTTTTTCATTGCCAGTTTTGACAAACAATCCTTTGTGTACTGTTTACTTTAGGTTCTGTGAAGGCCTTCTTGAGACTGTAACAATTGTAGCCGTGTGTGTGTGTGTGTATATATATATATATATATATATATATATATATGTATATATGTATTTATATATATTAAATATATATCTAA
>JAPQRP010000005.1:11117752-11133875 GCA_037367295.1 Apogon hyalosoma
ACCATGAAGTAATGGTACTAATGTAAGGAATGATGTTCAAAGGGAGAATATGGATGTGGACAGGGGTCTGGATCAGCACTGATGTTGGTCTAATGGTACAAAAGTGATGTTCTAATGTTCAAAAATACATGTTCCTTTCACCTTACATTTGCTCTTCTTGGGTTTTTTTTTTTATATATAAACTTATATTTTTGGTTGCCACTTATGGGTAAGGAACCAAATATGGTAACTTCATTAACCTTGATTTTCTAAATAAGACAATTTTTTGAAAATTTCACAAAAGTAATAAACTCTTGTTATGTCCTCAAATACAACACTAAGTTTGAATTTCAGAGTATTTCAATGGGTGCCCTATAAAGGGTTAAGTTATTTCCTTTAAAAAAAAAAAAAAAAGTTGCTACATCACTATTTTTATTTTTTTTTTACTAAAAGCGCAACTGTCTTCATTCATTTTCTGAAATATTTAGTCCTGGCGAAGGCCGTGGGGGTGTCAGAATCTATCCCGGTGACCAATGGACAGTTGACACCTAAAGGGGATTTAGATTGACCAATTAACCTATTAATGTGCACATCTTTGGGGGGAAGAAGCCGGAGCACAAAGCGAGACCCCACGTAGACCCTGGGGTTCATGCAAACTCCACACAGAAAAGCCCACACTGACTGGAGCTGGAATCCAACCCAGGCGACAGCGCTAACCACTGCACAAACATGCTGCCCACAACTGCATTGATGTTAAAATAGTATTACAGTATAATTCAACTGTGATCAGACACTTTTTCTCTCTTGCTACTGACAGCCATTTGTACTTCTTATCAAAATAAGGTTTCATACCCAAAGGGGCAGAAGTTTGCCTTCATCGTCATTATCATAATTTGTTGTGTTGTCAAAGCAACAAAATCAATGAAAAGTTGACATTTTCATGACATTTCATAGCAACGGTTTGTACATAATGCTCACCCAATAGAACCTTAAAGGGACCTTATTTTGGAGGGGAAAAAATGGTTTTGCATACTAGTAATTTTTTGATCCCCTTTGAATGATCCCATTATTTACATATGATATGATATTCGTCAAGAAAGTCACAGTTTGCATGTCGTTGTTTCCATGTAAGTTTCTGTAAACCACAGACACATATGATGTATTCTTCTATGGTACATATATTTCATATCAAAATTTCTATATGTATCTTAATCCATGCTTAAACCAATCATGGTGCTTTTCAACCTCATCTCTCACACATTATCTTCATATGGACTTTTCATATCTGTTGTACTGTATTTATTGGGGTTCTTGATGCTATAGCTTGAAACCAAACCAGACTATGAGAGTCAGTAGTCTGTTACATGTGTAAATGGTTCTTTCTTTGTATGATTTTACTGTTTGTTATTTCCACTTTGTACTCCTCTGTCTTATTACATTTTACTAACTTGAACACTGGCTGTCTTTTGTCAATTTGTTTTTTATATTCTTATTATTTTCTTCATATTTGGATGTTGACATTTTAATGTTTAGACATATTTTGAAGCACCTACTGACACAAAATTAAAATAAAGTTTAGATTTCATGCTTTTTGGTTGCTGTTAGATTATTTTTTAACATAGTCATGATGAGAACTTGTCGTAGGGGCCCCTGGGAATGAATACCTCGAGGCCCAACAGACTCTAGACTCACCACTGCACCTACAGTATATTTGTTATGTTCAGTGATATCATCACTAAAAAGACCAGGCTCAGCATTTACTGTACGTGCAGCAGCTGTGCATGAATACTAATAAAAAGTGCTTATAAAAATAGAAATTAATATCAGTGTTGCTGATAAAGCCTGTGTTCTTTGCCAAGATTTCTGCAGAACATACAGCACTTGAACCCCAGTCAAGAGTGATATATCTGAACCAGAGGCTGTTTGGGTTTGATCCAGTTGTCTGTCACAAGCTCTGGCTGCTGATAAGTACACTCAGTTGTAGGGCATTGATTTATTCATGGTGTTTCCTTTAAATATTCACATTGTGGCGATCTATTGAGACACACATTCTGTCTCCTGAGCAATAGACGAGGCGACGTACAGCAAAGAAGAAGGACCGAGGGCACTTAATTATTAAATAAGTCAAAAAATAATCAGCAACATGCCTCTGCCCTCTGAGGAACAGAGGCTCGTCTCGGAGCGTCAGAGTCTGACAGGTCAGTGACATGATGTGTACACAAACACAGTAACCTGGACTGGACTCATCTGTGGATCAGGTCAGGGTTTGGGAGCAGGAGCTTGACCTCCATGTGACTTATGATGTATCGTCATGAGTGGAGGAAGGCTTTAACACTGTTGGTCTTCAAAAAGCAAGAAGGCCACTGGGATTAGTGGGGTAGAAGGTCTGGAATCATTATAAAGCCTCCTGCCCAGACCAGCTGCTCTGTGAATATGGACACATTCATATCAAAGCTCAACTATTTTATATTAGCAGTTTGCATGAATTTGGTTCAGTTTTAGCAAAAATCAAAGAGCACTGCATACACTTCACATTATATCAACTAGGATCTAATTTTAGTTTAAATGGGAAATTAAAGCTGCAGTACATGACTGGACCCACAAACCTTCATGTGCTTCATGAAGACCTCAGCACCAAAATGAAGCCAGTGCAGAAGTATCTTGAGGCTGGACTACCACTGATGGCCACAGGGGTTTCCTCCAAAAAGCCCTGGCTCCCATACATTGCCCCATAGATTTGCAATAAATGTCTCTCTACAAACATTTTGTCAGGAGTCATTCTTGTCTCATCTGTTTTATTTAGAGCCTCAAAGTGATCTGCTGCTTCATCTTTGAACTTCTGGAGCTTTTGTTCTGAGTTTAATATACAGTATTAACTTTTTTCCTTGATGCCATTTCCACAGCAGTTGTGATTAAAAAGGTTCCACTAGCAAGACTGAAAATGTACTTTGTTATGCTGTGCTTTATGAAATGTAACATTTTACTAAGTCAGTAAGCTAGCATTTAGCAATAGCTTACCTTTGACCCCTCAAGCTTTGGAAGTTCTGCCCCTTTTGTTTAAATATGGTTACTTCAGGCTCCAAATCCAACATGGCCAAGTCACAAAGTATTGCTTTGAAACTAATGGGTGACGTCACAATTTCTGCAACCACTAATTATATACAGTATATGATGTAATGTTTCTGCTAGTTTTGATGGAGTTTCAGCAGGATGGGACTTCTACACTAACTAGAAAGAGAAGTTGGTGAAGGAAAAGAAGGACCTGTGCCAGCTCTGAAAATGTCTAATGTCTAAGGGTGTATTCAGATCTACTTCATTTGGTCTATTTAAAATAGACCAGTGTTTGTTTCCCTGGAAAGTCCTTTTTTTAGGTGTGAATACATGCGGACTCTGATTCAAACCAAACAAGCAGACTGAGACCACTTAGAAGAGGTGGTCTCAGTCCACTTCTAAACGGACTCTGGGCCAGTTCACTTCTGGTGTGAAAATAACCAGCTTCAAGCTGAAACAAACCAAGGAACCATGCAACTCTCTGTGCTTAATGAGCCACCGTAGCTGCGTGGCATTGTGGGTAATTGACAAAACTGGAAGTAGCCAAGCCGCAGAGCTAAATAGTAGTAGCCATGAGCTGTGGACAGATGTGGGGCAATGAGGAGACTGAATGTCTCATTGACATTTGGTCCTACTGCCATCTCTGATTCACTCAATCCCCAACTTTTCTGTCCAGTGCCAGCGCAGTTTGTCACATGCGTGCTTCTGTTTACAAATTTTGATCCACTAGAAAAAAGTGCAATGAGAATGCAATCCGACCCAAACGAAAAAAAAAAATAGTCTACATTTGATCTGAACCAAATAAGTGGATCAAAGGACTTTCCAGGTGTGAATACACCCTTAGTTCATATACATACAGTAATGAAGACTGACTTACTGTGCCAGCAACACAACATATGACATTTGTGGCTTGAAAAACATAGCTTGGGAAAATAGCATAATTTATTCATGGCAAAAATATCAGTCATATACAGAGGCAAGATGGACTGCAGTTGATTCAAATTAACTTCAAAATGACAATTCATTTCTAAAGATACTGCTTTACCTTTATGTCACAGACATAATGAAGGAAATAATGAAGAACATGTCTCATCATTCATTTAAAATCCTACTATCTGTGTTATTTTGTGTCCTGGTAGCAAAAAGAATGCAGATGACAGTACTGATGGGACGGAGATATTGGCAGACAGCTAATGTTTGCAACGTGTTAGCCACATGGTGTAATTTGTTAAGGCCTTTACAAGTACGTATAATAATGTCGCTGCATGATTTTCTGAATTATTCATATTTATTCACCTGCTGTTAGAATGCGTCTGCTTAACTTAACCAAAATATAGTAGCTGGTGGGTGGCAGGTGGGGAAGCTAACACATATGCAAACTAGCAGAGATCTATTTCTGGTCACTGTAGCAGCCTTGAAACCTGCTTAAACTCCCTCCTGCAAAAGCACTGTAAATATACATAGTAGATGTGTAAAAGTAAAGGAAATTCAGAAAATCGGTTTGAACTTGGATAGCAAAGACAAAAAATATGGAAAAATAAAGATGTAAACCAGGGATTTTTATATTATTCCATTCAATTTCTGTCATACTCTTGGTCAGTTACTGTTGTGTATTCTCTACGCAGAATTGTGCATCATATCCACTAAATGGAGGCTTCACTTGAGGCAGGTCTAGATTGTTCTGAGACCAACTTCTGCCACACGCTATTTCAGAATAGAAGAATAGATAGAGATTGTCATTGTACATTGTACAACAAAACTGATGTGCAATTCATTAATGAATTAAATCTATATGGAGCTTAATAGACATATTAAACTTCAAACTACTAAATCAACTTTTACTAAGAAAGACAATTTTCAATACATTTTACTTTGGTTACATTAAAGGGGTTATATATAATATTAATGTTCCAAATTCTTAACAGCAGGGGGATTTTGCATATCAGAACACACTTAGGACTACCAAAACCACCCAGAAATCAACACTGTATATTCACAGACACTATCACTCACTAAATAAGGTATAAATCTCTTTTTATACTCATCTGTATTTGCTGATAGTTTACATTATAGCTCTGTTAGCTTATCTGTTTTCAGACTGAAAACAGCCACAGTAAAACCACAAATCACCTCTGTTTTCTGTAGGTTTGTGTTCATAGCAGAAATAAAGATGTTTGGAATTGTCCAAACAAGGTCAGAACTGTCACAAATTAGTCTGAACCATGGATCAACAAATGGCAACTTAGTAAATATAATTACATCACATAATAACTTTGCATGTTCATAAGCCTATCTGTGACTCTAAAAGTTGTTTCTTAGTAGTTCTCATCCCATCTCAACACTTTCTAATCCTTTGGTCAAAGGCCTCATAGCATTAGTTTTCCTCACCATGTTAGACAAGCAGAGGGACTCAATACTCCCTCTAGTGGTCACATAAATCCTATGGCCCATCTTTTCTTCTTTCTACAATTCAGTAAAGTCTTGTCCTTAGTATAACCTCTAAGCCCTTTATTCTCAACACTTTAATAATAATTTTAGGTAATCTTTTCTTGTATTTCAAAGTACAAATATTACATGTTGCCCCTTTCATTCACTACCTTGCAGTAATTTATCTCTATATTGTACTATAACAGTTTGAGATCATTTGGATTCATCCCTTGTTCAAATCTTTAGTATTTGCAAAACAAATTACTCAGTGTCAGAAATTAAAGATTCTACAAACTGCACATCATTGTTTGGTATATCCTGCAAAAGGCCAGAATAAGACAGTCATGAAATTGTTGTTTCTCACTCAATATCTTGTTTTAGAGCATCAATCTGAAAGCAAAACTAATGGAATTCTGTGGAGCAGACTGTCTGGCATATTCTGATCACTAGAAGATTGCAGTATTGACCAAATGTCAGCTATAGAGCAATGCAATGATTGAATAAAAGAGGAAACATAATCGAAGCTGAGGAGTCTGCCAGGGCTGCCTGCTGCTGCCCTCCTAACAACACCCTGGGAAATTCTAAAAATCATTAGCTCACATGGATATACATGCACTCACATATCACCGCCCATAACTACAGTGTGATCATAGAAATTATATGTGAATGTTTAAATCTAAATAAAAAAAGATAAATAATTAAAAAAAAAATGTTTTGCAGTCATCCTCTAGACTCTTCATATCAATATTTCTTTTCTAACCGATCTAAACTGTGAGTGGTTCAATAATAAAACATTTCAGTTAAAGGGCAGAAAAAGTAACAGTTATTCTTGTGAAACTGACAACATTTCAGTCTTGGTTATTTTGGGACACATAGGGCCTGATTTATTAAGATCGCAAATATAAAGTGTGAATTTGCTTGCTTGTGTTAAAAAATGCATGTGCTATTGATTTGCGTGTCACGGGTGATTTACTAAGATTGCCTGCGCAAATGCACAACATGCGCAAAGTCTTGGAGACTGCCCTATTTAAATGAAGATTTTGCATGCGCTACTGGTTGTTGTCATGGAGACAGTACGCTGGAAACACCAGCAATAATGGAAACCGTGCACTGGAATGATCCAGACGCAAGGAAATGTAACATTGTGAGTTTTGTCATCGAAGGTGTTGCATGACTCCTGCTTGTAACTGGCCCCAAATCATCCCCTAGTTCATCTAGAAGTTCTAAAATGGTATCGCTGGGTAGACGATAAGTCTTAATTATTTTTTCTTCCGTCATTCCAAAAATGTTGGCACAAGCAGAGCAGATTGGTTCTGTGCGTTGCCTTTGGTTGGGCCTATGCCGCCTCCTTGCCACAACAACTGCAGCCATTTTTTTGAAGCTGTGCCAGTTAAAACCTGCCTTTCACATGTGCTGAATATAGATGCAAAATCAGCCACCGCAATCAGGTTCAGGTTTGGTCAATCACATTTCATGTGCTAAATAAATATTTGCATCTACTCCTCCCAATAATTTTGTGCATTCTGGCAGAAACGCCCATAATTACACATTCATCAAGGCAAACACGCTGAATGGGTTGTGCAAGCTATTTTGCCCATTTGAGACGCAACCCTCAGTGTGTTTTTTTAGTAGACAAACCTCAAGGTAGTTTTGCGTGCACAGTCAAGTTTGTGCACATTTTTACATGTGCAAACCTTAAGGAAATCAGGCCCATAGTAGTAACTACTGCTAAAGCATCACAGCAAAAACACCTTGAGCAGATGTTTTTTTTTTGGGTTTTTTTTCATAAACAATAGCTGGTCTTTTTGTTTTCAGTGCAGACAAAAGAACACCACCGTTTAATTAAAGATGATACGATCAGACCCTCTCACCTTTGGAAACATCAAGACAGACCACAAGTTTAGGGGTTTAATTATGGATAGGTAGAGGTCTTCAGGCCTGTCCTCTCATTCCAGGTGTACAGTACAGAGTGTGAATTTGGGCTGTACCAAACTAAAGATGACCAACCGATGACAGTGATGTCTCTGATCTTGGATAAACATCGCTGGTCCAGTCAGACAGATTCACAGATGACCATTGACCTGGTATTGTAAACAACAGGGGTGGGTTATATGGCAAAAATATCATATTGTGAGTTTTTAAAAAATAAAATCATGATCTAGTCATGATTCTTTACATTGATCTTTGAAACTAATTTGACAGTTTCTGAACAGTGCACCCCTCTGACCACCACCAAACATTCGTGTTCATACACCAGTGTGAGTAGCAAGGTGGGTCCTTGCCCAAGGACACAACAGCACATGACTAGGACAGTGTAGGATTCGAACCACCAACCCTTCGGTTATTGGATGACCCGCTGTACCTCCACGGCCGTCCCAGAAGAGCATCAGCTAAAAACTCAACAAAACCAAATGTCAGACAACAGAACACAATCCAAACAACAAGCACTTAAAAGGACAAATATCACAAAACAGCCTGAGACCAGCGTATGCCACAAATAATTTAATAAAACAGCAGTATTATTTCTCTACTGCTAAAACTCACTGAATGAGACAAAGAGCAAAAACAAAAGTGACATTATAGCATCATGATTGTGAATTTTGTCTTACTTTTGCTGTTTTCTGATCATAACTTGATTTAAATTCATTAATCTTCTGCTATCGATTAATCTATTGCTTTGTGTTACACTGAAATGGTTCCCACATGAAACAAATAGCCCAGGGCTTAACAGGTTAACAATTAATGGGGCGCATAACTTAATGTTTCTGAAAATTTGCTACTCATCAGTTTTTGTCAAATTTGTCATTCCAAGTTGCCAGTTTTCCAGTATCATTCTTTTTGTCCCTCTTGACTTTGGAGGTTTTACGCTTAAATAACACCGTTGTAACGGCCAGATCATTCACTTCATTATTTACAAACTATACTAACACTGGTAGACAATGTACACTGATGACATTTGCTTTGCACATTATAAAGATTCATTAAATGTTGTCATCATACAGTCGGCATTCACATCATATCCAAGTATTCTACATTTTATGCAGTAAACACAGATTCTCACATAAATTTCCCTGTTCTTGCAGTAGGATACTACATTAACATCTACCCAAATTGTGAGGCTACTCATGTTAATCTACTCTATGGAGTTACTTGTCACGTCACTAGCCAAGACTCTAAACTATTCTAAATCTAAACTAGTATAACTGAATTTTCAACAGTTTTTCAATTCCTCAAATATACACATTATAAGTAGTTTAGGCGGTGGTTAATGCTCCAGCCTTAATAAAAAAAAATGCTGTACACCCAGGATCCAAACTATGATTCAGTCCTAAAGCATGTACAGTACTTTGACTTCAGTCAGTTCAGTCAAAGCACGAAAAAAAAACAAACAAACAAAAAAAAAAAAAACAACTGTTTGTCTCATGAAACTGACAACGGCATTTCAGTCCTGGATATTTTGATTCAAGGGGTAGGAGTTTTTGCTGTAGTTGTTTTGCGTTACAGCAGAAACTCCTTAAGCAGCTACTCTCTCTGAAACAACAGCTGGCCTTTCTGTTTACAGAGCAGCCAACAGTCCTGTTTAATAATAGCCAGTCGATAATTTTGCTTTTTCATCATGCCACAGGCAACAGTAGTCACGATTACATAAGTCGTTTTTTGCACAGAGCAGCAGAGAACAGTAACAGGAGTTTTGTCAGCTCCACTGCTGCTTTGTTTACTTCCTTTACATCCTGTAATATTCATCGATCTGTTGTCATAAAGTGTAGAAAATTCCAAATCACTTTGAACATGAGTAATTCTGTTTCCTAAAACTGCTTTTATAAAGATGCCACCCTCTGTTAGTTCGTGTTTGGTAAATACTTTTAATGTGAAGCAGCAGCAGTAAGAAATGTTTGCCTCAGCAGGAACTTAATATACTGCAGCTCTGATATCCTTATGGGACAGTCAACAGCGCGTCTGTTATCAACAAGAAAACGCCATTAAGACAAAGATAATATAGTACTTAAGAGGGGATTGATTTTATGACTGTAGTATGGTTATTAGCATTAAGTTAACAAATAGTTTTAGACAAAAAAAAAAAAAAAGAAAAAAGGAACAACCAGTGTAGGTTTGAGTGGTTTAATGCACAATATTAGAGTTAACAGGGCTGCGCATGTGTGATAATAAATCATAAATCCATGATCACATGCATCAACACTAAAAACATCCAACATTTGCATGGAAACCTGACTTTAAGTGAACGGTAATGCAGTGTTTCTCATGTTTTTCAACGGGGGTGGTACTGCCTTCAAGGGGGCGTTGGGACACCGTCTGGGGGTGGTTGAAATGAGAAAGCTTAGAGGGGGGCACTGAGACCGAAATGGGGGTATAAGTATCAATATCAAGGGGCATGTTATGTCAGTGACGAATTTCCGTGAACCCCCCTCCGCAACTAGGTACGTCACAGTGAATCTCCATTATAAATGATGGAGACTATTCATATACAATAATAAAGCAGGTTGACAGTGAAATGACTCGAACATTAACAGAACTGATCGAACCTGGAGGAGTTTAATGTTAGCAGCTGCGACAGAGGACGCCCTGCTGTCACCGCCCCCTTCACTAAACAGTCAAAGTCGTTCAATTGGTGCAGTTTAATCAGATGGTGTGGTTAAATGTTTCTGCGTGTTGGTGGCATTTAACCCTTTGCTGTAATGGAAGCTCTGCAACTGTTGTAAATGGCCCTAGTGTCATCTTTACTGGTGAAATATAACCATACTGTAGATTTGTGACTGAGTGATGTTTGTTATGTTGGTCGTTTGTCCAGGAGAACAGATGGAAATTAGCTTCTCTGCTAAATCTGGTGCATGTATCTTGTTCTTTGTAACTAATGTCAATACACACTGTCCTGTAACTAAATAAATAAATAGAAATACAAATACTTCTGAACCAAAATATGGATATGACATTTGACGCATTTGACACGATGATGCGAGAAGACTAAGGATTCCAAGGAATTGAGCTACTGGGACGCTGGATTCCCATCCCCATCCACCATGACGTCTACTCAGTGATGATTTGGTCAATATACAACATATTGTCAGCTACATGTATGATTATTTAGGGTCGACCGTTACACAACTGGACATAGCTATGGACCATAATAAGTCAGGTCCTCAATCAACCTACGAGCGTGTTTCAACAGGAGGACGGGCTCACAATAGGATGTTAAAGGCCTATTAATGATCCCATGGATTACTCTGTGTCCCCATGAATGACTGTCTTTGAGTTGAGGTAATCATCCAGGCTGAAGACACTGAATTCTTATTTGAGATGTGGACATCATGGCCCATCTGTTTCACTCAGACCCTCTGAGCAACGCTCAGTAGCACACAATGTTTGATGGGAACAATACTTGCCTAATGGACCTTCAAGAGCTCATTTGTTTGAAGCAATTATTCCAAGGCGCCTATGCCTCTGAAGTTTCCTACCCAGACAGCAGAGATTATTTGCTGCTGCTTTAGAGAATGACTGAAGGGCATCTGGAAACACAGAGATAGAAAAGGTAAGACTCTGGGGAAAGCCATCTGTTTAGGTGGAGGCGATCAACCAATCAGCTCTTAAAAAAGGAAAACAATCTAACAATTGAAAGGGAAGAGCAGTCCTGAGTCAGCAGCAGGCTTCCATTTTGGTGACCCAAGATTGAAAAGCTCCCAAAACAGCGACAGAATGATCATATGTCTTTCTCCTTGCAACAGGGGCATAATTACAGATGACCTAGCTCCATTTAATACATCCTGACACGGGGCTCATCGCTCAGATTTGCCACATCCTGCAGTTTTCCCATCCATAGGAGTCCAATTATCCTGCTTTCTCAGAGCTTTTTAACCACACAGTCTCATTCATTTTGGAGGATCTGCCAACATTTCTATGTACACTTCTTCTTCAGCAGCAGTGGAAGCAGCAGCAGCACATTCACACCAACGATGGCTAAACACCTATTAGACGTGTCATCCACAGTACCGCTAAACTAAATTCCCATTCAAAGACAGAGCACTGACAGCTGACACCTAACATCTAAGGACATTAAATATCAAATTTCCTTTTTTTTTTAGTTGACTGTTGCGTCGCTCCAAATCTGCTGGTTTTCCTCACTCATTCTCCTTCACACTGATCCATGGAGTACACTTGAAAACAGCCCTTAGCCAAGCTGAAAGGAGCCAAAGACGAGGGAAAATATCAAAATGGATACAGAAGATGACAGGCCCAATGTGTTGCGAAGCCTGGATCTCTCGCTTTGTGATTCTCTTCCTTTTTTTCAGTATATCAATCCCCTTGATGGATAAGAGTGAGAAGAGACAACTCTTGGTGTTTCTCCTGCTCTATTAACTCCCTGGTGGATCTGCCTGATGTGAAGTGACTCCTGCTATAATCTCTCGCTAAGTTTGTATGTTGTACAACTTGGCATGATTTAACTCAACTTCTCCACACTTTTTCCTCAAGTTTTTTTCCTCTGCCGGTGTGTAACGCAGTGGCACTCAGACAACGGAGGAGCCCTCCCTCTCGTGCACAAACAGACTAAGTAATGCAGTCAACAGTATAGGAGCAGCTGCACTTTCAAACTGCTTATCCAGGCTGAATCCAGATGGGAAATCATTCCCTAACAGTTTCCTTTCATAAGCACTGGTCGGAGCTTAACTCTTCTGTGTTCATCCCAGTGCACAAATCAGTTTTCACGATGGTCAGAAGAGCAAATAAACAGCTCAGCCTCACCAGGAAAAAAGACAAAACTGGTCCATTTTTGAAGGACTGACATTTATGTATCTCGTGTTGTCATTTTATGACTTCTGTGAATAATTCTATGTCAAAAATAAAGCACACCACCAGCCAGGTGATGGATGAAACCTTAAGAGGGAGAAGTTGAAAATATGGCACTAAAACAATGATTAGTATATACGTGAACACAATTTTGTACCACAGTGTTTATTATCACTGCAATATGCTTTTGTCTTTAGGGTTTATTTTGTTTACACTTTCACCAAAAACACTTCCAAGTGTTTTCGTATTTTGTTTTACTTTTGGTTTTTTCTACTATTAGATTTCTGAAATGTTTAACTGCTTGGCAACTGTCACATTCTGGTCTTGTTCATATTTTGACCAAAACAAACCATTTGAAGCCAAAAACAACCATCTGTTTTCTACAAAGTTCCTAACATTCACTCGGGAGGAAAAACCAACCTATTAAGCTGATATAAACTCAGAATTTTGGGTTAAGTGCTTCTACCCTGGAAATTCAAGAAATGCATCTTGAATATTAAAAATGAATATGTGCACAGCTGGTGCAACAAAAGACACTGGAAGGACACATTATTTCACTGTGATGAGTTGTTTCTGTGATTTGTTAAGTAAAAAGCAGGAGAAAGTCGAAGCATGAGTTAAATATAATGGTAAAAGGTACAATATTGTTCCATGTTCCATTTTTATAGCAAAACATCCCTCCAACTGATCGATTCTAATCATAAAAAACAATCATTAGCTAGGTTATCTAGCTAACAACTGTATAAAATCATAAAATCATTAAATGATCAAAGATACTAGGGATGTCTCGATCCGATCTAAAGATCACTCTCAGCTGCCAATCTGGCATTTTTTAGAAGATCGGGCCAATTCGGGTCCGGTTCTTGGGGGGGTGTGAACAAACATCCTTTCACTTTCAGTCTGCACATACTCATTCTGAGGTACATGTGCAGTGATGTGTGAGTCATGTTTTTTTTTTCAACCTGTGGGTTTTTTGTGGAATTATTTGACCTGACCTATCTCGCCCTGCAAATAAACTGACGTTGTTTTGACCTGCCCAAACCTGAACCCCAAGTAACCTGCTGATCCACGCATCACTAACGTACACCCCCATATAACACCTGAATGGACCTGTCCATAGACACGCTACAGCAGTGGCAAACATATGGCCCACCAGCCAGAACCTACCTGCCATAGGTTCTAATTTGGCCCACAGTATGAATTTGGAAAGTGCAAAAATTATACTAGAATGATTTAGAGTCAAAGGTGTCATACTTGTTTTAGTTCACGTTCCACATGCAGCCCAATTGTAATCGCAAGTAAAATAATAGTATAAAAACCTATAAATAATGACTGCACATTTAAATCAAAATTTCATTGCAAAAAGTCGGTATCAGATTGGTATCAGATCAGTATTAGCAAAACTAATCCTAAAAAAATCAGATCGGAAGCAAAAAACTCCAGATCGGAACGTCACTAAAAGATACTATGTACTGTAAACACATTTTACATTCATTCATCTTCTGAAACTGCTTTATCCTCACTAGGGTCAGGGGGTGCTGGAGTCGATCCCAGCTACTTATGGGTGAAGGTGGGATTCACCCTGGACAAGTCACCTGTTCATCACAGGGATGACATATAGACACGAACAGCCAATTATTCTCACATTCACACATATGGGTAATTTCAGGTTGACCTATTAACCTATCAGTGCATGTCTTTAGATGGTGGGAGGAAAGCGGAGTACCCGGAGAGAACCCATGCAAACACCAGGAGAACATGCAAACTCCACACAGAAAGGTCCCTGGTTGGAATCGAACCCAGGACCTTTTTCTGTGAGGTGACAGTGCTATCCACGGCGCCACCGTTTCACCCACACATTTTACAATATTGTAACACTGACACTAACTCACCTTCACTTTGCTGTATTTCCACTGCAGGTATCTGGTTGTTTAGTCTGACGTCATGGTACCATGAACATCATTTCCAAATCCAAATAGTCTGAAACTGTTTGAATGTTCATTTTCTTCTCTCTTTAATGAGACACCAGTTAAGGTTCAGAAAGGAGATGTGTTCATTTATTTACCTATAATACAGTTATTAACAGTTTTGTTTGTTTTGTTTTTATTACCAGCAGTAAATTTTCATTTGTGTCTTAAATATGGTTTCAGTGGCTGGTTCGTTTTGTGCATCGCTTCACTTCAGTTGTGTATAGAGAAAAAAAAAAATCAGTTTTACCTTCTCCTAACCTAGACAGCACAGATAAAAGACTGACAAATGAAGCAAAATGTGAAGATGCCTTATATCAGGGGAATCTATAAAAAATCAGTTTGGCGATCCAGGGTGAACTCATATTAGTTAGCTAACATTAGCAGCCTCACACTGAATTTTTTTTCAAATAAACATATGCTAAACTAGAACACTATATTACAAAAGGACTAACATTTTCCTGCAAAAATAGAGGAAGCTACTGGAACTTTTGGGGGTGCAGTATAATTTGGACTTAAATACATAGCATGATGGATATGTGTCACTTTTTATTTTGCTTTCTATGCTTGTCTTCCATTTCTTTTTGTAAAGAATTGGCATTCTTGATTCACATACTCATGTCTTTTATTTTATGAAACGATATGAGCTGTAGTGCAAACATTATGCAATACCTCAATGTGCTGGTGATGTTACACAAGCAAATATTGTATAAACCAGTCTTGTAGCATCATTGTAATTTAAATTTTTACTGACTATTTTTTGTTTTTTTTTATATTAAGTTTGTGTGTTTGTTTGTACAGTTGTCAAAAAACACAAAAACTTGAATAAACAGAAGTTTAAAAAAAATAAACATATGCTCAGAAACTCAGCAAAAGTGATACTAGAAATAATATCTGACAATACCCACAATAGTGAAACTGTAGTCTGATTACCCAACCATGATGCATGGTACATCCTATTGACTCAATTCATTTCTTAGCAATAATGCCTCCTTACAGTCTTCAAAACCAGGAGACTTCTGTTATCAACCAGTTATCAACCAGAAGGCAGAAGGTATGCATAATTTGTGAAATTACTTTTCCAAGTTTGCCATACAACAGTAGGTCCATAGGTCATATGGTCCATCCCTGATAATAAACTGTTAGTTGGTAGTTTGCATCTTATAATTTCCTTAGTTGAGCCCTATCCATAATCTTTTCCTAACCCCAACCAAGTTGTTCTGTGCCTAAACCAAAGCCTTATCCATGACATTGTCACAGTCTTTATCCAATGCTATCAATGTTATTTTGTGTCTTCAGTGTTCATCCATATATGATGGTTTGAGAATGAGTGTTGATCACCTGATGCTGCTGTTTTGGTGTGAAGGCTTCCTGAAATAAATGATAGGAGTGTTTTTGTTTTGGTTTTTTTTCTAAATAAATATTCTCTTGAAAAAAAATTGAAAAAGCTTCACTTGGTGATCATGTGCTTGCCATACATAAATACGCATCTTCACTGGTTGAGTAATGTTTTTCGAGGAATCAGAATAAGTCCAGTTGACATAAAGAGCGGTTTCCAATACCTCACCCAGAGTGATTCTGAAAAGGACCGAGGTGACTCACTTCCTCCAAGATCCTCACTGTATAACAAGCTTATGTCTTGCCATGTTTTGTGATTGCCACTGGAGATGGTGTCACAGCCACCATACCAACGTATATGTGTGTGTATATACACACACACTCACTCACTCACACACACACTCACACACACTCACACACACACACACACACATACATACATGTATAAACACACACACACACACACATACATGTATACACACACACACACACACACACACATACATGTATACACACACACACACACACCTACATACATACATACATGTATACACACACACACA
>JAPQRP010000005.1:11133975-11149139 GCA_037367295.1 Apogon hyalosoma
TATATATATGAAATGGTGCAGGATCTGGTCCCTGTGAGACTGGGTTTGGTTGTGATGATCATAGGGGGATTAGCAGGCTGTTATGCATGGTCCCCCGACGCTCCGAGAGAACAGTCAATTAAAACATAAAAAGGGAGGACGGGTGCTCTCTGCGAAAAGATAGAAAAAATATATATAAATAAAAAAGAAGACAACGACAAAGTGAGATGTAAAGACTTTGAGTTTGGTCGTACATCAGTCATGTCATCCTCTGCTGTGTGCTGTTTCTGCGTTAAAACTCTCTCCATCCTGAGGGGCTTTGAACCCCACAGCAGCATGAACTACATGCCTAATTTGCAGTTTGATGACACAATAGATTCCCATCAAACCCTCACAGGTCTGTACATGAGAGGGCACAGAATGACGGTAGCCCACTTCCAGTAACACTTCATTTTTTTTTTTACACATCTGTTTTTCTGGGTGATCATTTGACTTGTTTGCAGACCTGGGCCCTGTTTTAGACTAGCTTCTGCTTTAGTCTGATTCAGTGGAAATCACACAGTTTGGGTAAGTGAACAGCTGCAACAACATGAAGCAGAAATGATAAAACCTGCAGTTCCATGAATGGCCACAAGAGGCTCTAAAAGTGACTCAATCCTGATCCACTGGTACATCTTCAGGTGGGGATAAATTTGCTTATTTAACTCAAATAAAGCAATCACTGCAGCTTTCCATAGCCTGCAGTAGACTGTGATTTTAAGTGTCTAAAATACGGTTTAAGATCCAGGAGGTTTACACCAGTGCATCGCTTCACTTTGCATCTGTAGTAGTTTTTCAAGATTCCAACAGACTTCATCAGTTCTGTCTCAGTTAACTATCTTTGATGAGAGATGAAATATTTTAGAAGAACAAACCCAGTCCAGTTGAAATAGACTTTTACAATGGATTTTTTTCCATCTCATTCTCTAGTTCACAGACTCGGATGACACTCATTCACAGACACACAAGCCTGTTGTTCTATAGAAAACAGGCTCATAGGTTCAACAAGCTATTCAACCTGAACCTGTCAAATTTGTTTGTATGCTGTGATATGACCTCTCAAGATGTTCTCTTCGTCTGTCATAGCTTATCACAAATCCATGAGCCTTTCCTTGATTACTCACCTGAATCTCTTCCTTCACGGTGACCAATTTCGAAGTCCACTCCACCATAAACAGTCCATTTGTTTACAAACAGAGCTGGAAGGTCACTCGGGCATTTTCAAAAATTTGTCATGCAGTGTGGGAAGTGGAGCTATAGTGGAGATAGCCGCGGAGCTAGCTGCATTATGGCCACAGCAGCAACATGGAAACGGCTTCATTGCCTCTTGCTACTGCGGCTGCGTGTAGCTCTGCTTCCCATAATGCACGCAGCGACAAATTTCCAACTCCCTTTTCTTGACTCCCAAAATTACTTATTGAGCTCATACTTTGATTGAAATAACTTGCTTCTGCTTTTGACATTGTTTTTGTTCTTGAATCTGTTAAGAATGCATGCACTGTGTTGCACCTTCATCTTTATTATTGCTTGCCAAAACAACAGTGGGCAGCACAACTTGCTCTAAAGGATGCATTAATACTGGAGAAGGAGAAAATAGGCTGAAGATCACAGGTACTCTGAACACTGTCCACTGACCCACTCATCATTACACTATGTCAGCTAAGCTATTTAGCATTAGCCATTTCTTCATGATTTTCTGTGGATGTCTAAAAGCTGTTCATTGAATATTACTCAGCATGCCATCCATGTCATGTGACCAGAAGTGCAGCAATTCCAGTTAGCTGTCTTTAGCCTGCTAGCGACAGTTCATTCTGCAGCTGTGCATGTCTGAAAGGAGAGCATGGCTGAGAGAAAGAGGAGTGTGGTGTTCAGATTTGACTCCCTTTACCATATAAACGCTAGTTATAAATGGTGCGTGCTCAGTAGACCCCCCCCTCCTCCTCCAATACAAGAGATAGGAGAGCCTCGTGATATAAACATTTGCGCACAAACGCCAGCTACAGGAATAAACGTCATGTCCCAAAAAGAATGAAGACAGCCAGGTAGCAAATTGGTCTCTGTGCAGCACATGTGTATATCTCAGTAGGTAAGGCATTGGATTCCCATGTGAAACACGTGGGTTTGATTCCTGGCTGAAGTGGTTCTTTTTTTCAACACATTTTCAAATGGGGGGGATCTGAGGGTGCCAGTAGGTATATCTGCCATTGTGTTAGTGTAACTTACTAACCACAATTCAGGGGGAAAAAAATGTTTTATCAATAAACAGAAGGCCTGAAAGTTGATTTGGCAGTGAGCTGTCATACTGTAAACCACAGCCTAAATGCAGAAATGAAAGCCTTCTGTTTCCCCAAATATCTTACTGATTACAGATGGACCAGCACAATGCCCACTAGATGGTCCACATAACACAAATGAGTCCCAGAAAACATGACTTAGGCTACGTTCAGACTGCAGGTAAATGTGGCCCAAATCCGATCTTTTGCCCATATGTGACCTGTGACAATTTGAACAGCACAAATCCAATTTTTTCAAATCCGACCCAGGCCACTTTCATATGTGGTCCTAAATCCGATACTTATCTGATATTTTGCAGTGTGACTTCAGTCTGAACGGCCAGGTCACATTTATCTGACCTTTCCAGTTACTCCCGTGATTGACACAGCAAACGTAAAGACCTGGGGGTACATTATTTTGAGTTTCCGACTAGTTTAATGCATTTACAATTCCCATACACACATAAACATTGTACTATCCACGGGCTGACCTTTAGCACCACAGTGTTTTCACAGTCATTGGGCTTGTAGATCGACAAACCTTGAACCCAGCCACAACAAAAATGTTCATAGCTGTCAAGGGACTTGAGGCTTTTGTATTCTTGCACTGAGTAGTAACTTATGCTGAAAACAAGATGGTTAACTAACTGCATGTAGGTCCAGGGTAGCAGGGACCAGTCGGACACCAGTGAACTCCGGTAGCTCATACACTGGAAAAAATCTAAATCTTATCAAGTGCATTTTTCTCATTTCTGGTCAAAATATCTCATCACACTTAAAATAAGACATAATCACTCAAAGAGTAACTTTTGAAACTTGAAAATCTTATTTCAAGAAATCTTACTAAGATAATTTTCATTTGTTTCATTGGCAGATTTTTTTGATTGAATTAAGCAAAAAAAAAAAAAAAATCTTGAATTAAGCAAAAATATCTGCGAATGAAACAAGTGAAAATTATCTTAGTAAGATTTATTGAAATAAGATTCTCAAGATCTATTGTCTAAAAATAAGTTATTTATATCTCAGTAAAAAGTTACTCTTTAGGTGATTATGTCTTAATTTAAGTGTGATGAGATATTTTGACTAGAAATGAGAAAAATACACTTGGTAAGATTTTGATTTTTTCCAGTGTAGGGTTCTGTATCCTTAATATTTCTGATCTTCTCCAAATACCTTTCCCTAGCAGTTGTGTTGAACTTCTCCTGATGGGAACCCCTTGCTTTTGACGCCACCTTAACCATTTTTAAAAATCTTAAATCTTGATTCATACGGCTTTTTCCTGCATGTCGGTACTATGCTGTTGCCCATAGCAACCGATAGCTTGTAAGTTCAAAATGGCGCAGCCTTCCAAATATGTCACGTGATATGACTTATGTTCTCATTCCTAATTATGTCAGGGCTTCTTTTGCACACGCAGGTCACTTCAGGGTTGCATTCAGTTCATACTCAAAACTGATGGAAGTCGCAATTAATGTGTAACATGAACGAACACACCAAGAATTGGATTTCACCAAAAAATCCAAATTGTGCATTAAGACCTGCTGTCTGAATGTAGCCTTAGTACTTTTTTAGAGAAGTTAATTGTGATTTTTGAGCCACCATCCAACGCCTGTCAACATTCTGGACATACTTCACTTTCCAAAATCTGCTTTTGTCATGCACAGCAGCTCATAGATTTCGGGAAAATTGTCTAATTCTAGCCCTCATGAAAAACAGATTCCACTATATTGCCCCGCCAAATCAGACTCCTCATCACACCGGCTTTGTGTGTTTTCACTAAATGCCTGGGACTCACTGCCTCCCTCACCTGCGCATGATAGTAACCTCACTCCACCACTGTAGACCCCTAATACCAGGCCTCATTCCTTACTCACTCCTTACCGCTAAATGAGATTCCTTTTGATAACGACCACCAATATGATTTCATTTCATCGTAAATTTAATTACCACCACCGGTGAGGTTATGTGATCACTCCCATTTGTCTGTACATCCATCTGTCAGAAGGCTCATTCGAATGCTGCTGCATCGATGTTAATGAAATTTACATGACAAAAAGTGGGAAAACATCGGTTGCTAATTTGTGGTTAGTTTGTGGTTATATAATATTATGAGGTGAGTGGACTCAGCTTTGGTGAATGTGTACTCTCTGAGTGACCTTCTAGTTTATATACAGGTACAGATATGGATAAAATGTATTAATCAATTAATGTATTAATTAAAGTTTTGAATGATCTGATTTTAACAGTGGGCTTTGGTAATCCAGTTGCCCTATGGCTTTTAGACGTGCCAGCAGCCTTCGACCATCAACCACCAAATTTTACTGTCTCAACTGGAGTCATGTGTCAGCCTTAGAGATTTGGCCCTAAAGTGGTTGCACTTCTACTTGTCTCAGAGGTCTTTCAGGGTTCAGCTAGGTCCCTATAACCCTGAAACTCTTGACTGTGGAGTGCCCCAAGGCTCCATTTTGGGTCCAGGCCTTTTTATTGTATATATGCTGCCACTAGGGTCCAGCCATAACATTTCTTTCCACTGTTTTGCTGATGACTTCCAAATGTATCTCCCCCTTAAGCCTGATCCAGGTTGCATGTGGAATTTAATCAATTGTCTGCATGCCATTAAAACCTGAAAGGGCTTACTTTTTTTTTTTTAAGTTTAAATGATAACAAAACAGGGATTGTTTAATTTGACCATCCTTTTAATTTAGCTGCTGACAGCGCTGTGGGTTCCCTGGATGTTTTTACTCACACTTGTGTTAAGAACCTTGGTGTCTTCTTTGACAGTGGTTTGAAATTTGACAAACAGATCTCTTCTGTTGTCAATACAAGTTTCTTTCAACTGTGTCTCTCGGCTAAGGTGAAGCCATACATCCCTGTAAGTCAGTTTGAGCATGTTGTCCATTTGTTTATTTCTTCTCAACTGGCTTACTGTAATTCATTATATAATGGGTTGGACTAGTCCTCTGTCCATCGACTGCAGATGGTTCAAAAGGCAGTGGTTCGTCTTCTGTCTGGAACCAGAAGACAGGACCACATCAACTCGCATTGGCTTCCCTCCACTGGCTTCCTGTCACTTACAGGATCAGTTTAAGATTTTATTGTATGTTTTTAAGTGCCTAAATGGTTTGGCACCCTCTTACCTTTCAGAGCTTTTAAGTGTGCACATCCCAGCCAGAGAAACACGTTCCTCAAATCGCCTGTTTTCAGACATACCAAGAACCCGACTGAAGACAGAAGGCAACAGAGCCTTTTCTGAAGCAGGTCTGCCTCAACATATCACATGTGCACAGTCAATTGAGCACTTTAAATCTCTTTTAAAGATGCACCTTTTTGCTCTGGTTTTTTAATACAAGTGTGTGGCTTTTATTTGTTTTATCTTCTGGTTGTGTTTTTAGATGCTATTTATCTTATTACGGTGTATCTGTTTTTTGTGTTTTTTAAATCAGTTTTATTAGTATATCTTGTATTTATTCTTATTTTACTAGTTTTTAGTATATCTTGCATTTGAATCAGCAGATCTGTACAGCACTTTGTGTTGTTTTAAATGTGCTATAGAAATAAACTTGACCTTAAAAAAACAAAAAAAACAAAAAACTACAACTCAAGAGCAAGTACACTATACATAATACAGTAGAATAAGACCTGGAAGACAGACCCAGAAAAAAAAAATAAATAACTTTAAGGTGTAAAAATAAAGTGTAATGTTCAGTTCAGTATGATGAAGGTGATACAATATGTGGTTAAATATATATATATGTATACATATGGTCATGGAAAAATGATCAAAAGTAATCAAAAACAATGGCTGTGCAATCAAGTACAATCAAGTACTAACCTAGTACCTTTAGTTGTACCAGGCATTAAAATGAACAAAAAATTGAACAAAACAAGGGTGGTCTAATAATATTTTCCATAAATAAGTCCTTTCTCCTTTAAATAGTTAATACAAAATTATGTAAATTTTTTTTTTTTTTTTTACAATTTATGATCCATCCTCTGTAGTTATAAATAAAGGAATGAATAAAAGGAATGTGCAATACATAAGATATCCTTTTGTATACTTCATTTATTTATTTACAGTATCTCTCTTCAGTGTTGTCTGCGCTGTATTGTATCAGGCTGTAGTGCAGCTGTATGTAGCATTACTGCCCAACCCAAATAGCAAATAACAGAAACAAGGAAGGAACTGATCGTACGTCTGGTTTATACTACTGCACCAGAAGGCTATGTGGATAGCGTTAAAGCGCATGTTTCACGCATCATCTCTGGAATGTGACTACAAGCGTCATCAGAGTTAACATGTGAGTACTGTAGTAGCTGTAACTGGCTGAGTAACTTTTCCAGCGCATGCTTCCTGTGGATTGTTGAAAAGGAGACGCTGCTGAAACACATGAACTGTTAGATTCTAGTAAGTCAAATCAGCCTTTATTTCACCTTTACTGGACATTTTTATGACTGAAAGATGTTATATTTGACCTACACATGGAGAAATATTGTTATCAGATGTAGCCCCAGTTCTATAAATCTGTTTAGCCAATCCTGTTCTATCAAAATGTGCAATAACACCAGCAGCTGTGGCAAAGATAACTAGCGAAAAATGTTCAGATGGTGCTGTGGACCTACTGTATGAGCATGTAGTGGGAGAGATAAATCTGACACACAACTACAAATCAAAACCTAAAGTGTAGGCATCTGCAGGAGCAACACTACAAGAGCCTACATGCAGATATAAATATCTCCCTTTAGGTGTCAGGTATGTAAAATGTATCGTTATGATGCCAAAATGACTATCAACAGATATTTTTAAAGAACTATGCACCTCTTTAGTAAAAAATAGGCTCTAAGTTGAGTCTTTACGACGTGCTACAGCGACCTCAGACTCGTTTCTTTGTGGCTGCTGTAATCTGTTAACACGCCACCAAATGAAAACATTCCACCACCATCACACAGAGGTGAGGAAAGCAATGTGACCCTGGTCTAATGCTGCTCCAGTGTGTCAGATATCACGATAGCATTCAGGCGAGACACAACAGCATCTAGTGTGACATATAACATACACGTCGCAGGTACGAGCACAACAATAACGAAACAATAATGGCAGGTGATCTCATTTTCTTCTCAGAGGACCCTGATGTCTGCACAATTTATATTTTCCAGTGTCTTGTTGCATTTGTTTCTGCAGCGATTGTGTGTTCATGTGGAGTCTCATGCACATACAGTATATCATTAACATGTCACACCTGCAACACACTAACATGTTTTTTGCTAAGAAACATTTTGATTTTGCTACATTGCTTCCTAGCGCTGACACTGCTCTGGACTCCCTAAATCTGAGACGTCTGGAAATGCTGTAACTCCAGTAGTTGTGTTGTAATATGAAAAGTGTTGTACAAGTTACTTCCAAATGGTAATCCATTATCGATTACTTATTACTGTTATTTAAAAGTTATTCCTTACTTTACAATATTACTGTCTCAGAATTATAATGCGTTACACGACTCCTGTAGTACTTTTGAGTTACATACAGAGTTGTGTCATTATTCCCCCCAGTATAAGAGATAGGAGTGCCCTGGGACACATACATTTGTGCCCTGAAGTACTTGTGGACACATAACTCAGTAAGTAACCCTAACGTCTATGATGATCGAATCCCTGCAGAAACTTTAGCATTTTTTTGCAATATTTTACATGTTCAAATAGGGGGCGTGGTGCTGAGGACACCAGTAGATAAAGCCACAATCGATTAAGAATTCTAACTAGTAATAGAAACATTAGCTCACCTTGTCATTGCTGATCACAGGGATCATGCTAATGCTAACTAGCATCTGTAAAGCAGGTTAGGGTTAGTAATGAACGTATGTCCATGTGGCCAACGGACTGTCTTCTGCCGTCTTCACCTATTGGCTGAACACCAACAGGAAATAGAACTTTCCTACTACATTTTTTATTCCTTAAGGTCTTGCGGTCTTGCTTTTTTTTTTTTTTTTTTTACCCCGTCCCCCGAAGGGGAGGCGAGGGCTATTGTTTTTGGTTCAGTTTGTTTGTTTATACACTAGCAGCAAAACTATTGGTTGAATTCATACCAAATTTGGTTGTTGATTGCCAGTGACCCAGAATAGATCTGATTACATTTTGGGAAAAGTAGGTCAGAGTTAAAATTTTTTATGATTTTTTTTTTTTTTTAAATCTTTTTTTTCACCATTTACTTATAATGGGTGAAAGTTCACATGTCTGTAGCAGCAAAACTATTGGTTGAATTCATACCAAATTGGGTTTATAGATTTCCAGTGACCCAGAATAGATGTGGTTACATTTTGGGAAAAGTAGGTCAAAGTTCAAATTTTTGCTGAATTTTTTAAATCTTTTTTTTCCTCCCATTTATTTATAATGGGTGAAATTTCAAGTGTCTATAAAAACATCAATTTTGTTTCAATTTACTTCAACCTTGGAACATATATAGAGGCCATTGATATGCTGACATCAGCACATGCATAGACATGATGACATCAGCTGGATTGATGCCAAAATAAGCTACAATATGTGTGAGGGGCGGAGTTTGTTATGCTTGGCACCACTTGTTTTTTTTTTTTTTGAGCAATTACATTATGGTTGAAAAGTATCTTGTAATGCAAGCACTACTGAACACATACCAAGTAAAATATTACTAAAAATTGATTAGGAATGCCTTACACTCCTGCATTACAGCAAAAAGTAATCAGTCACTGTAAATGAATTCTTTTTGTAATGCGTTACTCCCAACACTGAATGTGGACACACATTCATTCGTTCTACTGATTTTTTTTTTTTTTTTTTAATCAGTAGCGGCATTTCCTACCTTGTCGTGTGTCCATTTTTGGAAGAAAACAATCCAGCCTTGGCTTCAACATGGATTCTATCCTAGTTGTCTCTACTGACAATTGTTGTACAGTTCACTTCTGCATTTTATGTTACTGCTGACTACATTCACAACAGATGAGCTGTTATTTGAGCAATTTGTGTCAGTTCATGTGTTCAGTTCCTTGGTCATGTAATGTGAGTTTCGGGTGTGTTGGAGTGGGGGTAGATTGTTTTTGAAATGCTTGTGTGGGTGTTTCAGAAATAAAGGGCAGAGGTCATTATTATTTTAAAATGCTGATTTAGAATTAACATGTACGAGTGTTGGACAATCATGGCCCATAAGCTTCACAGCCACCAGAGGGATATTTTTTCTTAATATATATTCCATTAGAGTTGTTTTCCCTTTTTTTTTTTACAGATGTTAACCTCATTTTGATGCTAACACAGGCACTCAGTAATATAAAACGACAGTCCTCTGTGTAAGTGGGAAAAGCTGCAAAAAAGTAGTATTGGACAAAAACACACTGACAATAATCAATAGTATTGGTCAGGGGTCTGGAACTCAGATGTGGCTTTAACCTCTCTGTGTCTGTGTCAGAAGCACATGAAGAAACACGGAAATAAACACTATTGTTTTGTTTTAATATTTGAACATTTTGTTGTCACTGCTACTGCCCATCTGCAGCCTATGCACAGAATAAAATATTTTTTTCTTTTACATTTCATCAACAGGGCAGCATGGTAGTGCAGTGGATAGCTGTGAGCTGTTGCCTCACAGCAAGAAGGTCCTGGGTTCAATTCAACACCAGGGACCTTTCTGTATGGAAAGGTCACCCCCATAGGTGTGACTGTGAGAGTGACTGGTTGTTCGTCTATATGTCAGCCCTGCGATGAACTGGCGACATGTGCAGGGTGAACGCCACCTTAGCCCACAGGTAGCTGAGATAGGCTCCAGCACCTCCACGACCCTCTTGAGGATAATGTGGCTCAGAAGATGACTGACTGACATTTCATTAAGCAAAATATGTCAAAGGCTACATACATCCTCTCTGCCAAACTATGTAGCACCAATTCATTTTGCATCGATTCGTAGTTTCTCTGTTTTGAAGTAAATCAATAACAGTCATAAAAATGTCACCTTTATTCTTTATTGTAGTTGTACAATTTCATAATCAAACCAAACCAAACATTGCATGGAAATGCGAAGTACCCACTTATCTTTAATAGGGTCCCATATTGTAGCCACCTTGTGTTAAAACATGGCGGGGGGGGGGCTTTAAACAGACTTTTTTCTCTTTCAGGTCAAAACTAATGGTAAATATTGCTGACTCCTGGTATTGGTTCAGAGGTGGTGGGTGGGTGGGGTTCTCAAATCAAACCCTCCTTAGGGCCCCATAAACCCTCTGGATGCCTGTAAGTACTCATGCCAACAGATGAACTCAAATCCATACACTGTGTAATTCATCTTTTGGTGCCAAGTTGTGTGAATGAAACCACAAATCACACATTTAGCCACAAATCACATCTCACAGAAGTAGAACTAGTAAAAGAAGATGTCTGTGTAGGTTCTCATTTACCCAGGTCATCATTCTTCTTCATAGTTCTTTTCAGTTCAACTGGACACTTTTGTTCAAAAGAGCTAAACCGGTCCAGTTGAACCGAGAAGAACTACCAAGAAGTACTAAAAGAAGAGGTGCAGTCGTTGGGTTGACTGAGTGATGTACAGCATATTCGTGTGAAGCACTTTCACACCCAGGAACGACAGAATATAATCAGAGACACTGAGGACTGGATCCACTGTGTTCTACATCTAAACCAGCAGCCTGTTGTCCACATCACACAGCTGAAACCCTGGGGGGTTAGAATAAGGCTATGAACCTTTGTTTGCATGAATTAACATTTCAGCTCTAATCTTATGCGTCTTTGCTGATATCAGCACTGGAGACTGACAGGAAACAGTAAATATAGCAGACCTCTCAAGTGTCACATGATAAAGCAGGATAAATTTCTACATGCAGACTTGAACCTGGATCAGCACCGTTATATGATACACACACAGAGTCAAATATGATGAGATATTCCATTTGTGTTTTTAACCAGATGCCCTACAACACTGAGCGTAGCTTTAACTCCAGCAATTCCAGCACAGCAGCACACTAGATCATCATCATGCAGCGATTTTCTCTGTATCCACTGGACTAATGAGAGAACAATAAGAAGAACAACAATCTCCTCTGACTATAAACAATAATGTGTCAGTCATTTGCTGTGGCACAGTCTCTGTGAGCCCCACAGTAACCAAACTAATTGAGGGCCATATGTAAGCAAGTAGTCCTTGCTTTAGAGTAGCACAGGGAGGGAGTCTTACAAATGAGCCCCCCTGGAGGGAAGCACAGCTGAGCCATGGTCAAGCAGAACATCGCTACATAGAACAAGATAAAGTGAGGCAGGGACCGCTCACCCAGTGGTTTGAGCAGCCAGAATGGAGCTGTGTGTTTGGCTTGGACAGCTCTGACTAGTGTGTGCAAGATCCAAAGCAGTAGTTATTAGATAGGAGAAATTTACAAGTAACAGCACAAACACTGTTTACTTTAAAGGAAAGATTAAACAGCACTTGTTTTTGTGAGTTTTTGTAGATTCTTGACAATGCATCTGGCTCAGTTTGTGCTGTCAAAGGCATTTTAGCTGCCTCCCTAATTATCCATGGTGTTTTGCAGAGCCATGGACTGAAGAGGGGGAAAATAGATCAACTCTTGCATTATGTTGCAAAACTTTTGCATTAGCTCAAGATTTTGTTTTACTTTGGCATTTTTCCCAGAAATGTTAACTGACCAAAAGCTGAACTCAACACAAAATTTTAAAAAGAGTTTGACATTAGTCAAGTGTGAACATCAGTGAGAAACATTACAAATCATCCTGTGGGAACCATGGAAATACACAAACTTCAAATGTCACAGAAACCAAACCATAATTCTTAGAGATGCTCTGTCATGGAACCAATGTTTGGTGATTAAGTGGAAAATAGTGATAAAATATTGATGGTTGGTGCAACCAAATGTAAAAATGATGTGGTAGAACAGTTCATAAGCCCTGAATTGTATCACACTGAGTACTTTGAACTCTTCACTGCTGTTGTACAGGCAGTAAAATGAAACATCTGAACACACAAGTCTTTAAAAACAGACAGATCACACAGCCCATGCATAAAACCAATAAATACAAATTAATTATAATTCAGTTATTTACTTTAATCACATAGTGTGTATAGTAAAGACTGTATGTATACGAAGAGTGAAAAATGAACACTACAAAATATTTACATACATGTATTCCAGGTGAATTACATTGAAAAACAACATCTGCAGGCGTCAGTACAAAGGAGAAAACCTCTAAAAAATAAATAAATAAATAAACAGTTTCTCCATCTTGGCATCCTTCTCTTTTGTAACAGTATTACTGATGTTTAAGGCCATGTCCACACGAAACCGCATCTTTTCCTATCCAATCTTTTTCTTTGTAGTTTTCAAAAACGTGCTCCGTAAACATGGAATTGTTTCAGGAAATATCTGCGTCCACACTAAAGTACTGAAAACTACTGAAAAGGATGTAGTACAAATGCCAGGCCTGTGTGTGCCATTGTAATGCTTGGTTCTACTGGGTCTCATTCTGTACTTCCTCCTGGTTGCCCCACTCTACTGTAGATCCAAGAGCATGTAGTAAATATTGTTGCTATGGTTGTTTGTTGTTCATTGTAATGAAAGAGGAGCTGAAGGTTTTGATTCAATATTTCCAATAAGCTCAACAGCTGCTGTAGCATGAGCACTGTCTGCCACTGTTGTTGTTGTTGTTGTTGTGAAGTGGCATCTTGCTTCCGGGGCTAAAGGTTAGAGAGGTGGGGCTATGACATCAAGGTTTAAGAAAAGTTGTGGTTTGGTCGTACAGACGAAGACGCGAAACCGGCATTTTCAAACATATGCACTCTGGGACCCGTTTTTTAAAAAGTTGCAATTTCAGTGACTGAAAACGCCTGTTTTGTGTGGATGAAAGGCCTATCCGTACAAAACTTTTGCCAATATGATGGAAACTGTCTTCATATGGACAGGGCCTAAATCTACACACAAGTCAATACCATCTCAGTATTTTTATCAACGTTAACTGTGTCCATGTCAGTTTGAAGCAAAATATTGAACTATTACAAAAACAGATGAGAAATAGAAGCTCTAGGTCACAACGCTTCCATGAACAGGTTTGGGGTGAATAAACTGTGTAGTATCACCAGTAGGTGTGAATATATGGTACAATACAAACATTTTTTTCTTTCACGAATGAGCCAGACGCACCGTTAGGTCTCCTCAGTAGTCATGTTTTATGGGAATATCCATGAAGATGTTGTAAACAGTGAGGTAAACCTAAGATAGCTGTGTCACACCTTATTCACAAACCTATTCACCTTTAAAACCTGTTTTTTTGTTTGTTTGTTTCTTCAGATTTTGCAGCTGTGATCACAGTGTATATGTAGATGGAAACACAGCCCATGTTTAGAATCAGTGGCTAAAGTGATGACCTTTACATATTAATTGGAAAGTATCAATATCAGCATGGATGGACATGTAGCACATCTGTCCTTCATATTGACATTTATGTCCAGAGACTGAAGATGACATAGAGGTGTCATTGTTCCTCAGGAAACATAAACATCTACTGATCTGAAACATTTCATAACTTTTCAACTACTAATCCAACCATGACATCTAAAGAATTCAGGTCAGTTTCATCAGACGTCTGATATTTGGACATTCAGAGACTCCGCAGTAAATGTTTAAAGATTATTTCCATGTAGTTTGACAAATGGCATTAGCTGTACATGCTTGTTTTTACATTTACTTAATGATAAATTTTGCTGAAAAGATTCTCTCTGTACTTTTATGAACATCTACATGGTACGTAAATTAATTTCACTGGAATGTGGTAACTGCAGAGGATAATATTTGAATAAATGATGATAAATCACTTATTAAAGGTTAAATGTAGAGGGGGAAAAAAATCCTTTAGAAGTTGGCAGTAAAACACTTGTGGGTCAGAGTCAAAAGCCTAAGTTTGTGTCACATATAGTGATTTTATAGACTGAGTGAAGAAAGAAACTGGATATCGGCCTTGGAATTTAATATAGATTTTATGTTTTTATGGTTATCTTTCAGAATCATCAACATCAAGGTTTGCATTAGACTATATTACTAGTACTTCAATGGAATAGAATTAGTGACCCAATCACAAGACATTTGTGCAAGCGACAGATTCATATGATTTCAGTATATGTGAACCAAAACTATATATCATCATTAATAAAGGTCAAAGACATGCACACCCACGTAGTGACTAAACTCATTTGGTTCTGGATAATAAAAACCGAAGACATCAGTGTAGCTCTGGTATTACAGGTTGTTTTTTTTTTTTAAAGCTTTGAACAAAGTTGTATTTCTTCAGATTTCTATCATATTTTCCATACACATCTCATGTCCATCTCATCTGTTCCTCAAGTTTTATGGTTCCTGAATGAACAGGAGGCAGAGGGGTTAGTGGATTTGCAAAATTCAGGACTTTAATACCAGAGACTGGAGTTCATTTTTTGGTTTAGGTAATAAGATTACATTGGTAATAGCTGGAGAAAATGATGATTATCATATTAAATCACATGTTATACACTGCCTGGCCAAAAAAAAAGTCGCACATGCAATATTTCACTGCACCACCTTTGGTTTTGATTACAGGAGACTTTCACTGTCACATCTTTTTTGCCACATAATGCTTATGCAGTGTCACAATAAGGTTCATCATATTTTTTCCATCCATAGTTGGTCTGATAGTCCTGATGATCCTGATCAACCCTGGCATTATCGCATATTTTTGACATCAAAGACATAAGAGGCTACTTACTGCGTCAGTTACAGTTAAAGGGGTCATTTTTAGCTAAACCCACTTTTATTAGTCTTTGGTTCATTTATTTGTGTATTTGGACCCTAATAGTTCATAAAGTTTGAA
>JAPQRP010000005.1:11175434-11205488 GCA_037367295.1 Apogon hyalosoma
AGAGTTGACTGCACAGTAAAAAAAAAAAAAAAAAAAAAAAGAGGTGGGGGGAGTCGAAACTCTTTCCGTCGTCTTTTGGTTTGGTAATGAGTATAGCGGGGACTTTGTAGTGTTAACGAGGCTTGGACGGATCAGTGCCGCTGAAGAGGCGCAGCGGCGGCGCAGGAGCGGAGAGCAGCCGGTGGAGCAGCCGCCGCCGCGCGCACCGCTTCTCCTCTAAATCCAACCAATTAACAAATCAGCAAGCGCCAACACACTGGAACAAACGAGCTGCTCTCTGCACTCTGCAACCTGTTTGATACGTGCCTCTGCGAATTATTTCTCAGCCAAAGAAGCACTTTGTGTAGAAAGAACAATGTGTGTTAGGTGTAGACAAATCTGGTTTTTTTTTTTTTTTTTTTTTTTTTTTTAGAATGTAGACAAAATGTTTTCCAACCCGGCGCCAGACGCGTATTTTTACATGTCTTTGCAGCTCAAGCACATTTGAAATAAGTGTAATTACAGCATGCAGATGTTTCCAGCACTTACAGGGGTTTCACCTGCTTCTACTGTGACATTTCAGACATAAATCTACTTGGGCTTTTGTTGAGGCTCATTTTATTTGCCAAGCTTTTGGACAGAAGTTGTGATTTTGTAATGAAATGTGACCACTGAAACTTTACTTTTTTAACGGTGGCTTGTAAATCCTTGAGGGCTGGATGCTTTGTGCTTGACAGTAATTACAGTGTAAAGTCAATGAATCAATCTAAAAGTTGCTTGTAGTAAACACAGACTATAAACCTCAGTTTGTGTAAGTGTGACTATTTTAGTCAGTATGTCGTGACAAAACGTTCACATGCATGGCAGTACACATATTGCATGTTTTAGCCATTTCATAGAATTTAATCATATCTGAATTGTATTTAAATCCTATAAGTGTGCTTGCTGAGACATATTTCTATAATGTAACGTCAACACATGAACTGTGTTCAGAGAATTAAAGAGCTGTGATTTAACTCCTGTCTAATGAGATAAAATCCTTGAATGGCTTATCATTCATTCTCCAGAACATGTTACTTTGTGATAACCAGGATATTAGAGGCTAAGTTGATATATGGTTAGAAAAAAAAAAAATTAAGAATAATTAAAGCAGAGGAGTAGAATTTGCACAAGACATTCAGATCCTGTGTTGCCTTCAGGAACATCCCCCATCAGGCACAGCGCGGCAGGTTTAATGTCACTCCAGAGGATGCACTCTGCTGTGTGACTTAGCTGAAACTTGTTCTGCTTGGAAATGTTAAATATCTTCCATACGTGTTGATTTCTTTAGGTGGGATGATCAGCAAAAGGAAATTTTTAAGAAAAGAGCTTAAGACTGAGCTGTAAAGAAGACACATTTTGTGATGAATGTTCATGTAATATGACTATGGTGTCCTGAGGGTTTGACATTTTGTGTATGAGACTGATAAAAAATAAATGAAGTAAAAGCAGATAGTAGCAAAGTTAACACAGAACAGCAAGATTTAGTGCTAAGATGTATTTTAACACTTATGAGCATTAAGAGCGTCTAATGTTGGTGGAGGTTTAAGTATCATTAGAATGAATCTGTTGTATAATCTGTACTATGCATTAAAGTATTAAGCACTTAATGTAGTAAAGAATCAAGGCAATGTCTGAGAAACTGTCAACTGTGGAGTAGAAAAAAAAAGACAGACTTGTGTGTGTTCTGTGTCTGGAAGATAGAAAACAAAATTATCGCCATAACATATTGTTGGCAATGGGAAGCAATGATGAGTTCATTAAGAGATAAAAGGCTCCAAACACATTTAAGTGTCAGAATGTACGGAGAACCCGCTGAGAAGGAGTCTGAATGAAGCAAATACTGGGTCCTTAATACATGATATTAATGTCAACACTGTCAAAATGTGTTGTATGATTTAAAAGAAAAAAAAAAGAAAAAAAAGAAGAGAGATAGAGCTTTTCCAGAGTTTCTATCAGTGTCCAGCACCTGTTTGGACGGGCCTCTGTTCCCAAACGTTCACAGATCTGTGGAACTGTGTTATTGCTGCTCCTCAGCTGGACTTCGTCTCATGGGTTTTTTCCTCATTTAATTTTGTCAGTTTTTGTCACAGTTGATTTTATTGCTTTTAGATGTAATAGTGTGACTTCTCAGCCAGGTCTCCCTCAAAATTGACATTTTAATCTTGAGGGAGTCTTGGGTTAAATAAAATGAATAAAGTTCAGGACACACGTCTCACATCAGTGTCTTCGTAAAAGACATATGAGGAGCTGCGATTTAACTCCTGCGTCGTTCGGTTACTTTTTTTTTTTTTTTTTTTACAAAGATCTACAGTAAATTGATTCGATTACATCTCACTCCATGTTATAAAAACATTCTTTTTTTTTTTTACACACTTTTTAATGAATCGGTGCTTTCATGTCTTCATGCATCAGGATCAGCATCCATACAATCTGTGTAACAACCACTAAACAAATATTCTTTATCTTACTTAAAACCAATAATAATTCTTTTGAATCATGTAAGAACATTATTATTATTTCTTCTTCCAATTTCATTGTTTCTGTTTGACCTAGAAATCCTCTCCTCTCTGTTAATATGTGTAATATATATGTCAGATTTGTTTTTGACTACCATTGAAATCATTTTCAGGAAGTGACATAAGTTTGTTTTCTACAGGATTTCTTCTGTGGAAACTGAAGTGAGTTAAATGTCATTAAACTTCTCATTCTCTAGTTTTATCAAGAACGTTTGACTGTCAAAACCATTGAAAAACATATCTGCCACAGTTGTAAAGTACTGTATCTGTGGAAAGGTAGAGCTCAAAATGTGTCCACCCCGTTACATTATTAACAGGGTTGAAGTTCTAACAGAGATAATTGATGAAGATAAATGTTTTTTTTTTTCTTGCCCTGAATTTGGTCAGTATGTATTCCTGAAACTTAAACATACAACTATTCTGATACTAAACTAATACATGAAGAAACTATAATGTTCACATATATCAGGAATGACCCTAATGTCAAATTTTAAACATTTACAAGTAGATATCTGGAAGAAGAAACAAAAGTCATCTGACGCAAAAATATATTCTCTAATGGTAAGAAAAGATGAGTTAATTAGGAAACAAAGAGCTGAAACTCGACATTAAAACGCTAAAATCTGAGTGTAATGCAAATCATGCATTTACAACAACTTTAAGTTAAGTAATAGAAAGAAGTGTGTGTGTGTGTGTGTGTGTGTGTGTGTGGTGAGTGGTGGACAAAGGGGAGTGGGGGGTGTGGGTCTCCTCAGGGGAATGGCAGGAGAATACTAATTTGAGCCCCCTCCTCCTCCCCTCGGGCCCGAGTGGGGCCAACAAAGGCTCCTCCACCGTGAGCTCAGGGCCAAACAATACGGCCGCTGCAAAGCTCTTCAGCTGTGGCCCCGCCCCTTTAAACACAGAGGAGGTCAACGCGCAGAAAAAAAAAGTGTCCGGGAAAAGAGAAACTGTGGCTTTGTGTGTGTGTCTGTGTGGGCCGTTTGCTGGTCTCCTCACACTTCAGTTTGTGTTTGTGGCGATCTCATTGTCAGCTGCTGGAGCTTCTCCTTCACTTTTTCTGTCATTCTGTTGGACTCTTTGCTGTTTTTGCAGTTTACTTCTTAAAATAAGTGTCATCGATAGATCTGAGCATCCACATGAACACATCTAGTTTATGTTTTTGTTCTATGTACTTTACTGGACATGTATTGGCTCTAAAAATGAGGTTTAATGTGCATATAATCAGATTCCATACCCTAAAGTCAACAGGAAGTCGCCCATTTTGATTAGAAAATACAATTTCACCCCTTTTTTTTTTCGTGTACAGTCGTATTTTAATTACTTCACCAGAGTAACATCCACAGTGATCAAAACACTGAGTGATCATTGAATGGTGACACATATTTGGATGTATCATTAGGAACTGATCAAAAGTCGCACGCTTGTATGAGTTTCTCTAAAATTGGTAGGTACGTGTATCAGGCCCAAACTTACAAAAAGCCTCTTAGAGCCATACTCTAACACAGGGGTGTCAAACATACGGTCCGCGGGCCAAAACTGGCCCACCAAAGGGTCCGCAGGACGCATTTACAAAGTGCGAAAATGTCACAGAAGAACATATATGAAATCATATTTTTCAGTTACAGATGCATGTTAGTACATGTTTTGTGCTTTTGTAGATCCACTGTGTCCTGTAAGTTGTAATTTACACGTGTAAATGATAGACTGAGGAATAATATTGTTAAAATCCACTTATTTGAAGAAATTTCAGGTAATTTCCATTTTGTGTGAAAGGATAGTTTGTAAATCTAAACATTTTCACAGTGTAATTGAACTGTTTTTGCACTAAAGACAAAGAGAAAAGTTTGGAGTTAGAATTTATAGGTTACTCTGCTATTATTTTACTGGTCCAGCCCACATGGGCTGTTTGTGACCCCTGAACTAAAATGAGTTTGACCCCCGCTCTAACACAAACAGGAAGGCGGCCATTTTTGCTTGAATGTGCAGGTTATTTTTCCTCCAGGTATTGTATCGTTGACACAGGAAGTACATTTACTTCCTTTGTACAAGATCCAAAAGGGGGCAGGCCTGAACGCATCTACACACCCACAATAAACCCCCTCGACTGCAGCCCACTCCCCAGCAATATTTTAACGTCAGAAGTTAAACTCCAGTATAATGTTACACAGATCCTCTGTTCTAATGGTTTTGGACGTTTACTTTTTAAAGCAAGAAATTACATATCTGTCCATCCAAAGTGAACACATTTAATTCCACTTATGCACTTTTAATTTGTCTGTGTATTGTTTCTGTATTAACCTGAACATTACATTTAGATTGGTAGCACCTTTTCACATCAGGATGAGCAGTTAATCTAGATAATGAATAAATATATAACAGTAAATTAATTATACAAAATGGAATTCAGTCTTATAAAGTGCTGTTAGAGAATATTACCATGAAAAGTCTGACTGTTGTATATTAGAGCTGAGACTAGATATGAGATACAGCTCATCAGATGAAACACTATCACAGCCTGATTCAATAGAACTTTGAAACCTTTATGCCACACAGTTTTCTATTCATAATGACAGTGCTGCAGAAAACACTTTCCCTCCAGTCAAACCTGACTTTTTACGGGTCTAAGTTCAACAATTGTCAACTAAAACACCATAACAAATAACTCTATAGGGGGCAGTTTACAAGACTGATAGAGCTGCAATAACCCATCAATTCACTGATTAATTTGCTGCTATTTTTGTACTGAATTAATTTTCTTCAGTACATTTTTGAAGGTAAAAAGTAAAGAAACCATTATCTTTGTGTTGTGGACCAAGCGACACTGAATGACATTTTTCACCATTTTACAAACCAAACATTTAGTCAGTTAATAAAAAAAGAATGAGCAAATGTATTGAAAATGAAAATTATTATTTGTATCCTATGAAATGTAGCATAAATGACTGATATTCCATGTTTTGGTTTCAGCTTCAGTTCATTTTGAAGTGAAATGTTAGATAATATTTTCTGTTTTCCAGTCAACACAGACTATTTTAAGTGCAAATAGTGTGTGTAGCGCCGAACAGGCCAAAGATGACTGCCTCTTTTCTTTGTTAATAAATGTTATTCACCATAAATTCACCTGTTTTAGTCTCTGCATTTCTATCAGGATTAAAATTAGACACCTGAAGGCTGCACTGTAAAATGTATTTAATCCTGATGGAGTTGCTTTTTCTATGAACATCATGGTGAATATTTCTTAAAGCATCAAGAATATAGTCAATACTAAATAAATAATACAATTCAACGAGTAATCGAATTTATAGGAGAAGAAGAGAAAAGAAGAAACATTACTTTTCAGTGTTGTTCGGTGACATTTTGGAGAATTGAATCTGGTGTTTTATCTGCATTGCTCGTGTATTTGTTTTGTTGTCACGTTTAGATCCACTTTTCCACCTGTGTGGTTTTTTTATGTACGTGAAATGTCTCTTTAATGTTTTATGTGGACGCGACGCTCTGAGATTCGGATGTTTGTCCGTTTTAAGAGGAAGTGCATCAGCGTCTGTAGCTCAGGTCCAGGACTTGCTGTTGTGGTCCTTTCTCTGTGGTCAGACTGTGGTCTGGGTTTGGATCTGTGACGGTAAAGAGATCCTCCTCCAGGTTATTTTCACAGTTTACAGCCTGAGAGCAGCTCGCTTTGTTTGGGTTTGTCCAGCGTTCCAGATAACCATCCTCTGTTGATGTAATCAGTTGTTTTACACTAAAAACTATGTGTGTCTTTGAAATGTGCAGTTTTTTCTATACTGTTGTGCAATTTTAACAGGAGTGATACAATGCTAGTGCAAATCATTTATACTAAGGCTCTGGAATGAAACTCACAAATAATAGTAATAATAATCAGAATACATAACATTGTCCTTCTTGTAAATGTAAGACTACAGTTTTTCTCAGTCGCTTTGGTACGTTTCTCAGATCAGAATTTAAACTCTCATTCTTCTCAGTCTTAGTAATTCTAAGGCTTTTTTCAGAATATAACACCCCTCTCGTGGGACTTTAGGATTATCTATTTATTTATCAGAACCTGGCCCTAATACACTATAAAAATCATACTGTGTGGGTTGTATCTGGTTTGTCCCCTGGCCAAAAAAGGCGAGAGATTTGGAAACATTTGTAAATAATTCTAAAGAAAATGAAGTTAAAATGCAGAAATGTGGTCATTTAGACATCTTCAGGCTTAGACTAAAATCTGCCTCCTAATATTGGAGTGCAACTACATAAAACACGTATATTCATATCGAAACAAGTGGTGCCAGGCACAACAAACCCCGCCCCTCGCGCATATTGTAGCTTATTTTAGCATTGACCCAGTTGATGTCATCATGTCTATGCGTGTGCTGATGTCAGCATAGACATAGACAGCATAGACAAATTTTGGCCATTATAAGTAAATGGGGGGGGTTTCATTAAAAAATTGGATTGACTTACTTTTCCCTAAATGTAATCACATCTATTCTGGGTCACTGGCAATCTATAAACTCAATTTGGTATGAAATCAAACAATAGTTTTATTGCTAGAGTGTTAACAAATCGGACCAAAAACAATACCCCTTGCCTCCTCTTCAGGGGTGGGGGGTGTAATAATAATAATAAAAACAAAAAAATAAAATCAGATGTGAAACATTCTATCTCTTGTATGAGGATGTAACTGAATGCTCAGAGTTGTATTAGTGTGTATATATAATGTGTTTAATGAATATTTTGAAGTTGTAATGAGTTATGAAAGTAGAGAAAAGTTGGTTTTGTTTTCTAAAGGGGAGGTTGGAAATAGGAGTGTAAAGGTGAACTGAAATTAAAATGATGTTTCTAAAGTAATTAAAAAGCACGTAATTCATTAAAGAGAGTGTCTTAAAGTGTACTAACTCACTGCATTTTAATACTCTCCATAAATGAAGCCATTGGATTATACGTCTGACAATTATTACACTGTCAAGGCCTTGTCATGTGTGTGTTCCTGTCATTTGTTTGTTATGTAATGAGTGTATAGAACAGATACAGCCCTGTTGTAACAAATGAGATCCTATTAAACTAAACTAAACAAATGATAAGCAAAGCGTTATGTACAGATGAAGTTCTTCTGTTTCCCGTTGTCTTCTCGAGGTATTTTCATCCCTGTTTGATTTTTATTTGCATTTTTACACCAGTGCGTTTAGTGGGAAACGGTGCAATATATAAGAAGTGCAATGTTTCTCACCTTGTAAGTGTCAGCTCACCTACTGTAAAGTGGTAGATATGATGCACTTAATTGGTCTTATTACTGTTTAATGTGAAAATACATTAGACTTTTGTTTTTATGTTGCTCTTATGACTTGTCATATAGTTCCCAGATGTTTATCTCCTGTATTGTCGAACTTTCCTCATCAATACTGAAATGCAGGGAACCAATCGACCTCCATTATTGCTATTTACTTATATAGTATAGATCTGTAACACCCAGTGCATCTTCAGTTTAAGCTTTTTTTTTTAAATACAGTGTGTGTTTTTGACTTCTAACCTCTCCAGTAAAATGCCTTTTACTTTACCACTGTGCTTCATTCATAGCTGTGGAAAAAATTATTAGACCACCCTTGTTTTCCTCAGTTTCTTGTTCATTTTAATGCCTGGTGCAACTAAAGGTACATTTGTTTGGACAAATATAATGATAACAACAAAAATAGCTCATAGTAGTTTAATTTCAGAGCTGATATCTATCCATTTTCCATGTTTTCTTGATAAAAACCAAAATCACTTCAGTTCTTACATCAGTATCTATAGCATTGTACTGACAAAAACAGTGTTTTTATTCATTCCATGTTTCCTTTTTTGTCTGTTTTAGTCACATGATGCACACAGGAGTTAGGACTGGATTGCAGAACCATTGTTTTTGATGACTTTTGATGGTCTAATAATTGTTTCTGTGACAGTACATATCTATGCAATTTATGTGCAAATAAACCCTGAACCTTAACGTCGTGGTTCCAAATATGAGGTCACCACCCCCCAGGTGGTTCCCAGGGATCACATGGGGGTCATGAGGTTTTGTCTTTACTGAGGCTCTTAACATTTGCACATATTTTAAAAAGTTATAGCAACACATATGAGCAAACGTCTATGTATAAAAATACTTATATATTTAAATATATATTTGTTTTGACATTATTAGTTAATTATTTGACTACACATTTTGCAAACTTGTTTTCCTATACCAGTAACATCTTTGTATTAATTCTTATTTTCTGTGTATTTTCTAAACCTGGTGACATGAACACAAAGAAAGAGAAATGTATTCATCTGTATGTGCACATATACAACCATGTATCTAATGGACACAGATGACATGTAACTAAAAGGAGGATTAATAATAATAACAATAATAATAATCATAATCATAATTACCAAAGATAACTGGTATGAAACAAAGAGCAAAGGAAATAAAGACCTAAAACTGATGGTCATTTATCCGATTAAAAGAAGTAAAAAGATCGGAAACCACTGTTTAAATATGGTATGGATTAACAACCAAACCTAATGTTTTATCTTTTTTACTCCAAAAGACTCAAAAACAATCAACATTTGATGTATTTTCAATGAGAGATCACATTTATTGTTAAGACTGTTGGTCTTTATATATAATATACAAACATGTGTTACTGACAATTTGGTCTGAAGTGTGTGGTAATGTTTTAGTATTTATTTTATGCTTTATGCTTTAAGAAAGGACATGAAAATAATGAAAATGACATTTGACCTGAATATGTTTTCAATAATGCAACAAGCAAAGTTTTTTTTTATTATTTAATGATGTCTAAATGGTTGCAGTACCGCTTTAAGATGATAAATTGTTCAGGAACATTGATTTATGTTCTGAGTTTTAGGTATGAATTAATTTGAGATGTGTTTTAAGGTTTTGTCATTTTTCTAAAAAAGTGGATCCCAGACTATAATTGGTTTAGGACACACTCATTTAGTTTTCTGTGGCATTATCATGTAAGTGTTAATGGAAATGTTTTAGTGCATGTCTGTTTTGCTCTGTCATCATTCTTCTAAAGCCAAGTAAAGTTACAACTCTTTCCACTTGTTAAATTGTGCCTCTATGCGTCGTGGTTAAAGGAGAACGGCTCTGACTTTGTGAATCTCCTCTTCAGGTATACAAATGCTCTCCGTCCAGCCGGACACCAAGCCAAAAGGCTGTGCCGGCTGCAACCGGAAGATCAAGGACCGCTACCTGCTGAAGGCCCTCGATAAGTACTGGCACGAGGACTGCCTCAAGTGTGCCTGCTGCGACTGCAGGCTGGGCGAGGTGGGCTCCACGCTCTACACCAAAGCCAACCTCATCCTGTGCCGGAGAGACTACCTACGGTAAGAGAGTATCTGTGTGATGTCAAACAAACACTGTACACGGAACACACACACACACACACACATGCACACACACATGCACACCACATACATACATATATACTGTACATATATACACACACATACCACATACATACATACATTCACACACACACACACACACACACACACATCACATTCATATATACTATACCTACATACATACACACACACACACACATCACATTCATATATACTATACATACATACATACATACATACTCACACATACTACATACATATATACATTCTGTACATACACACACACACACACACACGCACACACACCCTATTCATATATACTGTACATACACGCATACATACATACACACACACACACACACCACATATGCATACATATTTACATAGTTGGACTTCAGGGGGTCTGTAGAGGACCTGCACTGTTATGTTTCAGACACAACTTTGCTTTTTTTTTTCATTGGAAGAAGCTGAGCCAGATTTTTAATTGATTCAATTATCACAAGGCAGTTTCCTTTCACTTTTCTACTGTGTTTTTAGACCTCAATACTTATCTCAACATCACAAGTAAAAAAAGAAAAATGACTGTGTACCTAACAGCAAATGTTCGTCCATTTTTATCACCACCTTTGATACCCTTTCGATGAATGTTTGATGATTAAACTGCAGAAAGGAATTTCAAGAAACTAAGAGAGAAAGGAAGTCATTTTTTTAGTAGTATTTAATTTTTTTTTTTCCCAAGAAAGGAACAAAATAATCTAAAAATTGTTCAGTCGCTCGAATTTTCTGCTAATCTGAAGACGTTTAGCCAAGCCCATTTACAATTTAGTTATATTCATCTCTTCTGTAAAGGTGTTGTGATGTTATGATCGCAACAATTAATACAAATCAATACAAATTCTACGTGAATTCTATGTGCAATTTTATCCAATCACAACAACTTTTACGCAAACGCAGCATTGATTCCCTGTGTTCCCCATGTGACCTATAAAAAATGCTGAGCTGTACATAAATTACAACAACAAACTTACTTTCTTGTTTCTGAATGAAGACATGTCACATTTACCGACCAAACCTACAGCTAAAAATAGCACAAGGAAATTCACTGTTCTACAAGGAAGATAAACTGGTTCACACCATGTGCAACAAATGGCCTTTAATCTATATATAAAAAACAAAAAAATAGTTTTGCAATAAACGCTGCTACATTCAACAAAAACCTGCAGAGAAATCAGGCATTTTAGGCAACAGCAATCCCTAGGAACATCTGAGAAGGGACTGATTTCTGAATATTTGCCTTCTTTCTGGGAGGGTTGTAGGTGTTAATACCTCATAGTGTTTTGCTTTAGATGTGTGTTGATGTGGATGCTGTGGCTGCGGAGTCAGACAGTCTCGCCATAGTGAAGGTCTGCGTGTGATTGGAATTGGTTTTTCAGTTGTTCAAACCACCACCATTTGTGTGGTTAAACTGGGTGATCAGTATCGGTATAACAGGTGTCAGGTGGGAGGAGAGACTCATCTCACCTGTTTTTAATTCCATGTTTTAAGGAAATTCAAACTCTCACTGATGTGAATTTGAGAGTAAAACTGGGATATGAACAGCGAAACTGAACTGTGCCCAAGCTAAATCTGTATAAACCATTAAAGATTAGGAGATCTTGAGCCTGATAAAATGGTAACTGGTTATATATGTGTGTGTGTGTGTGTGTGTGTGTGTGTGTGTGTGTGTGTGTGTGTGTGTGTGTGTGTGTGTGTGTGTGTGTGCGTGCGTGCGTGCGTGTGTGTGTGTGTGTGTGTGTAGATAGGGAACAGCAAAGTGGCTGAATTATCATTTAAGATTTCTATGTTTAAAATCACTTTCTTGGCCCACATTTGAGCACTGCCTTAAAAGCTCAAGCACTACCAGGCTCAGGCCAGTCCGTTTTCTGCAGATCCAGCTGAACAGGTCCATCAAACTGATCTGACAGGGTTTTAGCTGATCACAATTAGTTGCTTTTTGTGTACAGAATGCAAAAACAAAGATCCTTTTTCATGAAGGAGTTAATAATTTCTAACAGGCCACGATGGATGTGTTGGATTGAATATTAAAGGGAACATATTCTAATTTTGAAGCTTAGCATTTGGTTAAAACATAACCTAAATGACATCAGTTCAAGCATGGTTCAAATATAACCTAAAACAGATGAGAACCAGTTCATTTGTCGTATTCACCCCCAAAAAACAGAACAAATCTAAGCAAGATCTGAATTTAACCATGGATTCAGAGAAACAGTTACACCAGTAGTGTTTGTGAGACATGACCTGATGTCTCAGAAACCTGTGAATATGTCGTAAGTAACACCTGAAGCAGCTCTCATGTCCGTGGTGTCTGCGATTTGCAGATATTCAGAACAAAAACTGTAAATGTCATCAGTGAATCAGTGGTCGTGGACATTGTTTGCCCAACACTGATGCATACGGCAGCACGGGGCCGGGCGAATGTTGCAGAACAGCCATGCAGTGTAAGAGGGGGGCCAATTCTAACATGTTATTCTTTCATCTTCAAAGTTCAAGGTGACTGAATTGATTTGACGCTCTCTATCACGAGAGTGGCCTGCCTGCGAATGCGCCCTGACATCTCCTCACTGCTGGCTAATGAATGGCAAATATAGCAAACCGCAGCACTCCACATCTGATCTGCAGAGCAACAAAGAAAGCCCAGCTCCATCACTGAGGCAATCAATGGCTGCAACATCACAAAGCAATACAATTTTGCACACACACAGTCACACACACCGCCTTACTCCAAAAACAACCTCAAATATATTATTTCTACTTGTGTTTATCTCAGTCTGTCAGCCCAGGTTACGCACAGGAGAGGAAAAAATAAGGATGACTTCAGATTTAGTCCATTTTTATATTCCACTGGATTTAAAAGTAAATTATTTGAGCCTTCATTATACCCCACCCCCACCCCATTCTCTGACTCAATCCTATTCTGCTTAGCAGGGTGGCATGTTATTAGGCCTGACATAACCAGGGTTAATAGAATTCTTCAGGGGTCTACAACCATGAGCGATGTGATCCCACCAGAAGAGAAATAATAATCCTCAACTGCAACCAGGCGGGAACCTCCGGGTCTGAAAAATGAAGCCAACTCAAAAGTGACAAAGCCTGTAGTTCTTCAAACGGCCACTTGAGGTTCACTACAAAACTCCATAGACGCCCATGGTAAAATCCCCTTCTTAAGACCAAATATGTACAACCTATGTAACAAAACCAGTTCAAGTCTTTGTAGCTTACTTTCATAGTTTTATGCAATGCACATGTAAATTATATTATAGCCTAAATGTATTCTTAATGATGGTCATTTTTACTTTGAACAATAGGTGATGTCTGCATCTGAACTTCTGTTTATTGAATTTTTTTTTTTTTCTTCTGACCACTCCACTGTTGTTGTAGCCAAGCTCTTACACTAACAAGATTGTCAAAGGATTCTGTCAAATGAATATTTCATGAATTTTACATGTACCCAGTTACCATCCTGTTTGCAACTTAGCTAATGTTAATATTAATTTGGTTTTGAATTATATAATATGTCACCTAGAGAGTTAATTAGTGCAATTAATACAAAAATAATTAGTATTTTGTTTTTTGTTTTTTCTTACATTGTGTTGTGTTAACATCTATCAAGAAGCAGAACATAAGTAGAATTTATAACAGTGTTCTCACTAAGTTAGCTTTAGCTTTATCACTACTTTCTAATCTAAACATTTTGTGTTATATTATAGGGTCTTACAGCCAGCTCAAATTAATGTTAATACGTTACACAAATTTGACATGATCAGTATCAGTCACAACTGCAAGCTATGTGTTAACACCTGTCAAGTAGCAGAGATGACTTTGTGACACAACATAACAGTGTTAATGTGATTTAGCTTTAGCTTGATAAATATCACCCCTCATTCTACCCCAGCTCCAAGGCATCTGTCACACAAATCCTTCATGAATGCTATCACTGTGTCATTAGAGTATGCACCATTTTGACATTCATTCATTTACAGCATTAGCCATTCCCTTAGCCTGCTAATTAGCATAGTTAGTGCTACTCACTACTAGCATACATTTCACAATCATAAAAAAATAACTATAGAACAATTTGATTATGTTTATGAAATTGTTAAAATTACTTTGTGACATTTGACAAAAAACATTAGTTAAAAGTGTGGCGTTTTAGCATTAGCTTGGTGTGTTTACCTTCTTGCAACACATGCACAAAAGAAGAAGAAAAAGAACAAATAAGGATAAGGAAAAAAACAGTAAAGCTTCAGCAACCCCTGTGTGATCAAATATGATGTACGGAGGAAACCTGTGTGCGCCCAGCCCATCCCTTCATAAACCTGCGAAGGCAAACATAATTACAGGTATTATCTCCTACAGCTTGATTTGTGCCTCGCTCTCTCTGAATACGGAGAAATGCAGCGAGAACATTTTATCAACAAATGATCCCTTTGAAACCAAAGCTTCCATTGATGATACTGGTAATAGCGCGACACCACTGTTTATGCTGATGTGTGATTTTCAGAGAACAGAGCGATAATGTTTGAAAGCCCAGAGGAGGAAGAGAGAGCAGACAGACTGACACATTTAAGTAAAAAAGCGCTGAGAAAATGAAGACTGCGGCGCAGCGGCCTGCTGAGAGCCGCCACACACACAACCAGTGCTGACTCCAAGGCCGGGGTGCAGCCGTGGAAAAGCTGTTGGGCATCAGTTAATGGAAAACTGTAAATTCCAGGCATCCATTTTAAAGACAGCACCAGGAGAACACTTATTTATTTATCTATCTATTCATTTTTTAATCCAACTTCAATTTTCCTCTACAGTGGTTTTACTAAGATTGTAAATGCAAGCAAACTCACAGAGCCGTCAACATGGCTGGATTTATTAACGTTTTGGAAAGCTGGCTATCAGTGAGAGATAACCAACATGTAGAGCATGGTTCACTGTAATAACTTCCAGTTTTTTTCCTGTTCAGAATCAACTATGTAGTCCACAGCTACCTTGTATAACCATGTATGTAAATGTAAATAAAAAAATGTATCTTTTTTCATCTCGCATCAGGCTTAAGACGCATTGTCAGCTTGTATGTCTGCGTCAGGCGTGACTGTGACATCAAGTCAAGCTTTATCTGCAGGGAATGGCAGCGAGTGAAGAGAAAAGCCTGAGCCGGTCTGAAACTCATCCATTCTGTTTCAGAAATCTCATTTAGATACATTCCTCCTCATGAACATGTGGCATACCTTTAATAAAAAAAAAAAAAAAAACTGTTCAGCGCATGATTACTCTTACAGTAGCAAAACACAGCTTTCGGAGCGCAGACAAAGGAAGTGTTGAAGGTCATAATCCAACACTTGAATTATTCGTGCTCCTCAAACCTAATGAATTATGGGAGTGATGCTGCCTCCATGCTCACCTTGTTTTTCGTTGGAACCTCTGTGTTTGGTGATGTTGTAAAGCTGCTGTCAAGGTTTTGTCCTTGGTAGCCGGCCTTGACTGCATTACCACTCAGTACCTGTAACAACTCCCCGTGGTTGGGTATCATTTAAGTTAGTTTTTTCTCAGTTTTGCAGGTGAAGCGATTGAAAACTAGACCAGTGCCTTAATAGTGCCTGAACTGATATTGTTATCAGCAATGGCCAAATATTTGTTAATTCTATCCCTATGACTGACTGAAAAATGTGAGATTGGAAAGTTGTTTTGGCTGTAAATAAATCCTTGTCATTATAACAAGAAGTCTTAGGAGCAAGAACTGTTATGATATCACCACACCTGGATGCATTACTTCATAGTGCTTGGTTATACAAAATATAATCCTCACCCAACAGAAGCAAGAAAAAGGTGAACTGTGGGTGTCAGATTGAATATTGAAGAGGTAATTAAATGGCCATTGAGTAAGAATATTATGATCGAGGAACAACCTAGTTCGAACCAAATTCTGCCTGACCTCATTCCACCGCGCAGACTGAACCCACAGCATTAGTCATTAAAGGCAACAATGGATGCAAACAGCTACACAAAGAGCTGAAAGCCTCTGATTTCGGAGTAGCCATTGCACAACATCCCTCTCACTTGACGATAGCCATGCTCCTGGGAGATTTGCAGGAAGCTGGGTGTAGTTTGTCATCAGCTCTCTCCTCCCTGATTCTCTGCAGGCTGAAAGATTCAGGCCAGCTCCTCTTTCTCTAATGACTAGCGCAGATGTTCAGCTGTTCTCTGAGCTCACACTGAAGGGCACAAGGACATCCTCAGCCAGGCCGCTGGTCAATGACACAACAGCCTACTTTCCTTTAGCTGCTGCGCTCCATCGTCTGCTCAGACAGTGGAGCTGTGCATACAGTTTAGTATCCATCACTTTACTGTGTTGTTAAAGCATGGGCTGTTTCCATGTGTGTAAGTAACAACATGTTAAGTGATGTTAACCCCCTTTCTCAACTCTTAAAGCAAAGATTAAAAATTTGTCACAGAATGAATATACCAAGGCTTTGCAAAGTTAGTTTCTTTCCCTGACCTTTTGATTTGCAGACATTACTTTCTGTGTAATTATGTATTATGTGTTAATTTTTGTAAGGATCCGAGCACAAATGGTGCACAAAATGTTTTTTAGATGTAGTCATCTTCTTCAATTTTGACAGTAAAACCAGAATTAGGGACCAAACCGAGTGTGGTTGTTGCTCCACAATTATGCAGTTATTTTTCTAAATTAGTATTTTCCTCCACCATGTTTTAAAAAGAAAAATTTGTCAACATTACAACATAAAAACATCTGTAGAGCGATACAAACACTCAGACAAACCGTTTTTTCATGAAGACTTTAAACACTGCTAGTAATACAGTAGGAATCTGACATGAACCCGAGCAATAAGTGAAGTTCTAAACGTAAATACCTTATGTATTAGGCTGACAGTGGGTTCTTTACTGTACATACATTTTGCCACAACAGTGCCACGTTTCTGTCTCCCAAATGTTTGTGTGTTGACCTCGATCTGCTGCAGGTAAAACACTGACTTATACGCCTACATGACCTATATTTGATGGTCCATGTGCAGGTTCAAGTAACAATAGACATACATGTTTTGGGGTGTGAGGACATCACCTTCAGTCTCTTTATTTTCTCGAGACTGATTTCATGAAATCGTATTGTACGTCACGCCAGTTCTTATGGCATTTGGCGTGCTATACGTGTGCATTTTTGTCCTTACGCGTGTTAATCAATGCCATTTGATCGCGTGTCAGTTTACGCCAAGATCTCCTGTTCACATAACCCTAACCCTAATCCTAACCCTCAGTGCGTGGTATTTGATGCAGTGTGAACATACATGTGGAACGCTTATAATGCGTATAGATAACCCACCAATTAATGCCAGTTAAAAGTGGCGTGCATATTTATGCGATTTCATGATATCGCGTTGATTTTCTCACACAAACCAGAGTTTTGACAAAAATAAGTGTTTTTGAAAGGCTCTGTTTTGCTGTAGTTATGATTCTTTATTCACCTTTTGGAACTCTGAATATGTTTAATGCAAATATCCAACATCGTGCCATTATATAATGCCCCATTTAACTGCAGGGAAGAGTCATGCATGTTGTTTTATAAAGTATGACGAGTGCAGCTTTAGTGCGATGCCTGCTCCTCCGTCCTCTTTGTAACAGCAGGAAGGTCAACATCAGGAGTGTGTGACATCAAAGATAATGTTTTATTCTTTTTCTCACATGACTGCACCTGCGCTGTAATTGTTTCTTTTTCGTTTTTAGAGCAGAAAGGGGAGGGCTGTTTTTTTGAAGGATGTGGTTCTCTGAAAGGTTATAGTGCCTGCTGCGCCAGTGAATGCCACCATCATTACTTACTATGTCCTTGTGTATCACACTTTTTTGTTTTCCTTTGGCATGACAGCAGCAGAGAGCCGCTCTGTTAATGGTTGCAGTTTACATCTAAAAGTCAAGTCAGACAAACCCAGTGGACTGCAGGCTATGGCTCATTCGCTCGGTTTATTTCTCAAATAAATTTTTCAATAATTCCCAGATTTTTACCTAAATGGAGTTTCTATTTTCAAACATTCAAAACTGGCCAAACCCCATTAAAGCCGTAGATGTGACTGTATTGTCGATACTCATGTAGCAGTCATTAGCATGTAACCAGCTAACCCTGCTCCTCTGTGTTATAATGGCACTGTAATAAAACTAGACCGAATAGTGAGTCACTGTACCATCCAGTCTGCTCCAAAAATGAATACCAATAGAACGATGTTGTTTGATGCTAGATTGCATCTGCAGGAGCAATGCTCGTAACGCACTAATTGCAATTAGTATCTTTCTTTAACACACAACATCTCAGTGAACCAGTACACTGATACACACACAGCAGTGTTTATGCCCTTCAGGTCATAACCCATCTTTTATAACATTTCAGATAATGTTAATAATGTTCATCAGAGCCAAGTTATTGAGGTAGATCAGTAACTCTTGCATTTTCTGAAGTAAAATAGGTTGTTTTTATTAAGTGAGTGTGGTGGCTTTGAACACAGCCATGTAGACTAGTGTGCTTAGCTTGTATGTATGGAAATAAAATAATCTATCTACACCATTTGGAATATTATAATGGATATGTTGTAGCCTGAAGAAGTAGATGCTTGTGTGTGTGTGTGGGTGTGTATGTTTTTGATTAATATGTATTGTGTTTCATTTGTGCCCTCAAGTGTCAGGGCTTTTGTAACTAATTTGGAAGGGCTCTCAGATAACTTCTGCACTGCTGCTATCATGCTGTATTTCCACTGGATGTGCAGTCCTTCATCATGGCTGGTCATGATGAACACAGTATTAGCTATTATAACACCACGACACCTGCAGCTACAAGCAACGCACCAGTCACAGAATGAAACTTAAAACTGTAATTTCCAACATGAAATTTAATATGAATATTTTTCCAAGTGAAAATAAAGTGGTTTACAATTCAAATCTCTTTCAGTTTATGAAGATAGAGCCAACTTGAAATATTTTCAGATATTTCCTGTTAGCTTAACTCACATACACATGTGAACTGGCCCAGGCAGCTCTCAATTGACCAGTCTACGTTTACTAGCTATCACTTCAGTCCACTTTAAACCTCAGTGAAGGTGAGACTAGAATAGTATCTGATTGTCCCAGATGGTCCCTGCTGTCATGTCATGGGAACACCAAAAACACCATGTCCAGTTGAGGCGAGTCAAACCGAAGCGAACATATCACCACAACTCATTCTGTCCCCTCTGATACTAGGGTTCATTTTAGAACCTTTACAAATTGTGCGTTTAAAATGCATCATACAGAAGTTTCAGTTTTTAGCCAAGTTCCGTTTTTAATAATAAAAGACTTTTTGAGGCCAAAAGAAGCAGCCTTCAACTTACTGAGTCCCTTGAGTACTTGAGAGAGAGAATTTGCCAGGAATGCAACGCTTCATTCAGAGCCACAGATTGAATCCTGTCTCTGCTGCTTGTTATTACAATAGAGCACTCAGCATGCACAAAGGGCCTCTCCTGCTCAAGCTTTTAATGGGACTTTTAGGTGGAGAACGCGGCACTCAGTCTGTCAGCTGCGCCACTTTACCTTCTTATTCCCCCGTCTTTCTCCAACATCCCCCTAAAGACACACACACACCGAGCCTCTCCATCTCCCTCTTAAGTCTCAGTCCTTTTGGCCTTCTTTGATGCTGCTAATCAGGCTCTCCATCACTTTAGAGGGGCCATAGATGATTACCTGATGCTAATTACATACAAGGGGGAAACTTTGTTTGATGTTTTTGTGTGTTTCTCTTCCTAAAATCCTCTCCCTCCCTCCCCCATCCCATCCCATCCTATCCCATCTAGGGCTGGGCAGTATGAGTAAATAATCTCAATATGTGATAAATCAAACACAATACAATACCTTAAAGTATCAGTATTTATTTGTAACGGCACAAATAGCATGACGTTTATATTAGGTTCAGAAGTATTCTATAGTATGGTTGTATTTCACCAGTAAAGACGACACTAAGGCCATTTATAAGAGTTACAGAGCTTCTATTACGACAAATACCTCCAACATGTAGAAACATTTAACCACAGCATCCAATTAAACTGCACCAATGGAACGTCTTTGATTGGCTGTTTAGTGAAGGGGGCGGTGACAGCCTCTGTAGCAGCTGCTAACATTAAACTCCTCCAGGTTCTAGCAATACTGTTAATGTTAGCGTCATTTCACTGTGTCAACCTGCTTTACTATTGTTTATGAATAACCTCCATGTCCTAGAATTATATTTAGGTGATGACGAGGCTCAGAGGCTGCAGCAGGTACATCGAACACTCCTTTAAGTACACCTTTAGAACCCTTTATGAGGCTTGTTCAAATCAAAAGCAAAATGTCAGTGCATGTTTGACATTAAAGAGTTAATGCAAATAAAGCCCCTAATCCAACAAAAATCAATAAGTGATATGGATAACAGAATCTGAATTCTTCTCAATTCCAATCCCTGTGTACAGTCACGGAAAAAGTTATTAGACCACCCTTGTTTTCTTCAATTTCTTGTTCATTTTAATGCCTGGTACTACATTTGTTTGGACAAATATATATATAAATAAAATATCTCATAGTAGTTTAATTTCAGAGCTGATATCTATCCATTTTCCATGTTTTCTTGATAATAACCAAAGTCACTTCAGTTCTTCCATCAATATCTATGTCATTGTACTGACAAAAATAATGCTTTTAGGCATTCCATGTTTTCTTTTCTGTCTGTTTTAGTCACATGATGCACACAGGAGTTAGTACTTGATTGGATAACCATTGTTTTTGATGACTTTTGATGGTCTAAGAATTTTTTCCATGACTGTATAATATCTGACTGTGTTTCTGTATTTTAACATAAAAACATACTTCTGCTAGGGCACCGATGGGGGGGGGTTAAACATGACAAATTCATGGGACCTTGCATTTGTGGGGGGCCCACAGAGCAGAGGAAGGGTCCAGTGGATATAAGTTAGGTGGGAAAATTTCATGTAAGATCCGTTATAAAATAGAGGCATAGAAGTGGGGAATGGGACGTTGAATGCATGTTAAGTGTCACGCTAGTGTAAGTGACGTTATGTGCACCCCCACATACCCCCCCGCGCTCCGATTTTATGAAACGGCCCACAATGTTTTACTTTCATGGGGCCCACAATTGGTAGTGGCACCCCTGCACTTCTGCATAGAAATATAGATCCACATAAGCCTACACAAGACCATGAATACTGTCGCTGCTTATATCAAATAGTATTGAACATAGTTTCTTTATATTGTACCCAGACATACCCCCACCCGTGCACCTTTTCCCTTTCACCATATGAGGCTCCACATACGTACAGCAGCGAGGCAACCTCAGTGCTACACAGTGAACTATTCGCCGGCACGTGTTATTATTAATAACTGTCAGTGAGAAGGGTCACCCAAGACAACTTCTTGAAAAGAACCCCGGGCAGGGCAAGTAGGCCGCAGCTGGGTGTGTTGTAAAACAATACCCCCCTTCCCCCTGAGGAGACTAGCTGCTTAAAGCAAGAATAATGCATGGAGGAGAGAGCGGCGCAGACACATTTTTTCGGCTGTGAAAAATTAAGATGTCACCACCTGGCGCTTTTAAGCATACCTTTACCACTGAGCTGAAGGTATAAGCATATGAATAGAGCGGGGGGCTATAACTTTCAACACCCCCTTTTCTCTCCGACAATACTTCTCGGCACCTCTGCATTGTCGTTAAAGTTCTAATGGCGGCGTTAAATTCAAATGGCTGGTGAGTGCAGAGCAACTGGGAGGAGCGGAGAGGGAAAATGGGGGAAATGCTAATCACGAGTCAAATTATGGGACATCTCTAGTTAGTGGAATTCATGTGGGTTTTATAGCCATTTTAGCTGTGCAGCACAATAGTGAAGTCAGTAAGAATACAGTGTGTAATTAAGGCTTAAAAAGGCATGTTCTAAATGTCTCTGTTATGAGGAAATGGATGCCAACCACAGTTTATGCTACAGTGTTTCGTCACAGTCACTACGGCTGTTAATAGTGTAGAATTTAGATATCGCACATATGCTTTATTGTATATTTATATGTTTCTCACATGAATGCATAGATACAAGTGTTTTGCCGAGGGGCTGCAGCAAATACATGTGTCTGTGCAGTTCATGTGCTGCATTATGAACTTTAATCATTTTGGCTGTAGGCTTTATTTCTCTTCTTTGTGCACACAGTCCAAATCATTGTCTCTTTGCACTACTCAGGTTATTGTTGCATCTATAGTGGGGACAAACAGTATATTTCAGCTCTTTTTTTTTCTCTGTTTTGTGAAAATATGACATTAGGACGTCCATATCAATCATTGTTCATTATTTGATCAATATAAGAAACATTAATGTTGTGGGGCATTTATTATGGCCTCCTTCTGCAATCCAATATTCTTGTTCTTTGACCTATTTTCTTACTCCAAGATCTATTAGTTGATTAATTTGACAATATCTGGAACTGTTAAATGATACAGCCTGTCATAATCACTTTGCTTCCCTTATCTTAACCTTGTGTGTCGATTTTTAGTTTTGACTTAAATACACTGTTCTAAAATGTAATTTCTGTTTGATAGTTTGATGACCGTGTAGGATGGGATTGTGGGAGTTATTGCTCACACCACCATTGCTTATAAAATTGTATCTAAATGAAAAATCAGATACTGATTAAAATATCCAGATCACTTTTACAGATGTAAATCCACATTTTTTTGTTTCATCCTAACACAAAAGCTCCAAGTGCTGTTATCTAATATAAACACTTAACTTGTCATCAGATGAGACGACTTGGCAAATGTCAGTTAGCATTTAGCCTTACGTTAGTATAATCAATAGCCTGATGGTTTGCACAAGCTACTGGTCACACATTGTGATAGGCTAGATCAATATTGAAATATATCAATATATTAGCTTTTTACTGGATTATTGTGTTGAAAAATGGCAGTAAAAATGCAAACACACAAAACAGTATTAAAACACAACCGGATGATATGGGCCTTACACTGAATAAAATTAAATATTTTCTGAATTTGAACATTATTGCATTATAACCATTTGATATAATGCAAATGCACATGTCCACAAAATATACAGTATAGGCCTAGATGTTTTTAGATATTATAGCCTTAATTGGTGGAATATATCTGTCTTAAATACTTTCTTACACTCTTTAAGTTCTACATTATTAGAAAAAAAGCAGTATTTTTACAAGAATGTTCATTCATCATCTCTGTCATGACTGTACTTTGGATTCATGTAATGACATGACAGCAGTGGGATATTTAAATGGGTTTCTATTACTGCTCTTCTGAGGAGTCGAAGAGTTAAGAGAATTAATAATGTAGGAGTCTTCCTCCTCGTCTCTCTCACTGTAACAACCTGAAGCATCAGACTCTCCTCTCACTAACCGTGTGGGAGGAATCACTGCAGCAGGACTCAGCGTCAAATCCCAAAAACAAACAGCACAATATCATGCAGCAATTTTTAGGCCTTTACACCGACCGCCTGAAAATATGAAGCCATAGTTGTGACGGCTGCATGGGGAGGATTACCCCATTCTGTTCGGCGGCGGCAGATCAGATCAAATCATAACATAGACCACTATGTGAACCTTGACCCCACAGAACCAATTTCATTTGGAAAGATTGCAGGGGTGAATAGTGCGGCAGTGCCGACGACATTAAAGCATACAAACCGAGCACAGCCTAAAGAAAGCTCATGAAAAGGTTAGAGAGGAGAAATTGCAGTCACATATTTGTCTGTTGAAAGAAAAAAAAAATCGAAAAGGGAAAGAAACACGAAGGATTCAGATGTGTGTTGGTGTGAGACGCTCTGTGCAAAACGCTTCCCCATTTGATATCAAAGAACAAAATCCAGGTTGGGTTTATGTTAGATGGACTATGTCAGCCAGAAGCTCAGGGGTTTGGGCTGTAGTTTAGGTTGTGTTTTAGCCACATATTAAACAAAAGTGAAGCTTCTATGGATAATGATAGCTTTATTAACAAGTAAACATAAAGAACATATGTCAAGTTTTCTGAGAGCCAGGGTCTCATTTATAATTTTCTTATTTGTCTTTTTTGTCAGCTACAGGACCTGAAATTGAAATAAAGGAGCAAATGAAATAAAGTGGTCCTAGTGTTTAGAAAATCTGGATCCTTTATTGTGAATACAGATTTGCAGAGACTGGACTGTTAGAAGATTTAAGAGAAAGCCCACAAACCTGCTCTTATTCAGGTTTTGCTCTAAGTATTATTATTATTATTCATTTATTTTTTTATTTTTTATTTTTATTTTTTTACATATAAACAGTGATAGCAAGAGTTAAAAAATGCAAACATTGCAGACAAAATTCAACATATATGTAAAAGTAAGAGGTGGATTGAATGTGTGAGTGATATCCTCCAAAGCTGTGGTATGAGCAGAGGATGAGCTGATGAAGATTTGTCTGTGCTGAACAGACGGGTCATACAACCTAAATGTAGCGTTTGCAGTAATGGTTCAGTAGTGGAGTGGGCTGTGTTTGCAACCTGTTGTTGTTGCTGTATTGATTTCTGACAGCCACATACTGTACTTCTGCAGTTATGTAAGTCTTCAAGGTTTAGGTCGTACAAGTTTACAAGGTTCACATCTTCTCACATAATACCAGCAATAGTGTAATGTTAGAAGTGTAAGACAGAGTATGTTGGGAGCTGTAAGGATCTGATTGCGCTTCTGCTTGACCATACAGTTTTTATTCCTTTTAACATTTGTAGTTCATGTTGTAAAAGTAGGAAACATTACTTTAACCCTATAACACCAAATGTATCATATTTGAGACATTAGTTTTGAAGCGCTCAAGATGATCAGTGTTTTGTTTTGTTTTTTTTCTTGAAAAACCTTATGTATACAATTAGATACATGTAATACACAGATAATCCACCAGGGGGAGGAATTTATTCACAAGATGCCTTTCCACTGACACTACAAGACTGTCATTAATGAGGAAGGAGGCAGAACTTTGCCAATTTTGAAAAGGAATTACCTATTTGTTAGACAGGTTTGTGTTATATTATGTTTTTGTTTGTTCAAAAATAATAATATCTGAGCATTGAGACCGATGTATCAAATATGATACAAAATTGAAACTCATACATGAAATTGATATTTGAAAAAAAAAATGTTTTGGTTCTTCAGAAGGACCATTAAAGGCTCCACTTTCAAAGAACTGGAATTTTCTGTTAATGCTCTAATGGTTTAGGCTTTACAGGGATATCTCATGACAGTGTTAAACAGAGCTGCACAATATAAATCATTTGAGCATCGTCATCGCAATGTATGTGTGCGCAATAGTCACATCGCAGGTCCTGCGATGTAGGAAGCAAATCAACTCAACGTCTTCTCATCTAATTTCAAGGGTACCTGACACACTGCGCACAGCAATCCACCAATCGCATTCTTTCTTAATCAGTTTGCCAAAGCAGACCACGCCCCTGCACATGGAGTGAGTCACTGGTGACAACGCAATGTTTCCGTTGGTCAGGTTTTGCCGTGGCGCAGTGTCACATCCTGCCCCCTTAAATGAAAGTTTGTGAAGCTTCAGGAGGTAGGGAAAGGATAAATGAGCATTTAGTTTCACATTTACTTCCGCAGGTGGCATGGTCTGCACCGGCCTGTACCCCCATAAAAGAAAAGCAGCCTCAGTTATCTGAAAGTATTCTGGCTAAAAGAAGGATGATATTAAAACGTGTTCTGTGTTGACAGTGCCTTCCACCTGTTCCCATGGTGACAGGAAACACAACTAATTTGTTTGACCATCTACGTCCACACCACACAGCTATTAAATCCTCCTGAGTATTTTTTTCAAATTGCAATATATATCACAAGGTTAAAAAATATCGCAATGTCAGTTTTTTCCAATATCGTGCAGCCCTAGTGTTGAACTAAGGCTTTTTACATTGACAGGTGATAAGTGAAAGGGAAATCCTGATCTGAATAGTCTCGTCCAGGGTGACAATGTCCACTTTCATAGGACACAAGGGCTCACTGCACAGTTAGATGAACAAGGCCATTGTGGGAATCGTTTGCCGTGGTGGTCACAGTCATCAGACCCCCACCCAACTGAAAAGCCACACCCTCCACCTTCCACCTTCCACCTTCTACCTTCATGACACCTTCAAAACAGGAAATATCAGAAGATCTCCTGGAGGAATGGTGCTTCATCCATCTACAGTTCAGACCTGTAGAACTGGCAAGAGCAGAACTCCAGTGCTAAAAAATGTCAGATTTATGTTTTTAATCATTTCCAAACTAAAATTACACATTAAAGTTGCTCTGAAGGAATACCATTATTTTCTGACTAGTATTACCTGTGAACCTCCGGTCATTTCTAATACTTGCAGAGGTTATCTGTGATCTTAATTCTGTATGAACTGCCCATTGTTGGAATGTCTAAAGTAAAAATTCCACTGCAAATTACCCACAGTACTCCATCAAACACAGAGGTCCTGTGGTCATATTAATGCTGTGAGAGTTTACATCTCTGATTTGGAGTGATGGGCAGTATTTTTGTTCCCTCTGCACATTTATTCAGTCTAATTCCTAGTCAGTGATGATGAAGGATGCACTGGTTTTGCATGGAAATTCAGGAGGCTCATGTTGTGATATAACATGGATATCAACTAAAGAAACAGACTTCAATCCTTTAGAAAAACAACAACCTGCAGGACAGCTACGGTGAGGAGTGTTTTCTGTATATAAAGAGTTGTGTGTAGGTGGTGAACGTGCCTTTAACATCAGAACTGGTGAATAATGTCAATAAATTCAAGTAAATAAACAGACTTTGTTCATTATATGTGAATGCATCGCATAAAACACAGATATAGGGGGTGAATTTCCAAATCTCCAGAGGTCCACATGTAAATAGGGCTTTAGTGACTAATATTTTATAGAAAAAAATTTGCAATTTAAAAACTTTAAAGTTAATGTTCCTAAAAATTAAGATGCAGCAATTGAAGCCCTTACTTTAAAGAGTCAAATTATTGAAGTAAGTCTGACTTAAAGCAGATGAGTTAACATAACTTATTATCTAGTTGTGTGTTAACAGCTGAAGCTGTACATACATGGGTCGGACTTGGTTTTTCCAGTGGCCAACACCTTTTTGATACACCTTTTCCTGGTTTGTCTTTTCAATTCTCACTCTACTCTCATCTCCTCAGTGTTAACATGAAACCTGCCACTGCACGCCACCGTATGTGTTCATATATGTAGACATGAACAGTCCAGCTCCAGATCCTGGTGGTCCCTGATACACAGCCTCAGCTCCCAGTTTCATCAGCGGACTTATCTAACTCACTATCCAAAACATATCAACCAGGGTAATGAAAAATTCATCAAGTCAGTTACTTCCAGCAATTGAACACATCCATCATGGGCTGATGCTTTGTAATATTGTAAATCATGTGACCGTCCCCGTCATGAGCCCCCCTGACCAGGCAGACCTTTTCATAATGAATATTGACTTGTATTGCGTTAAATTCATTCAAGCAAATCAAGCCTTTTCAGTTTCTGAAACATACCGTGAACCCGCTTTGGTCACAGGCACAGAAGTGTCAGCATTAAATTCCTGTCATGGTTTTCCATTTAATTTTCAAACAGTAGAAGTAGAAGTTGATGTTGGTAACTCCATTACCTGCTGAGGAAACTCCGGCTAAATTTAACGTTCCTCCACAGTGGTGGCTCATGTGGATTTCTCTCCTCATCTCAACTATTTGATATCCTCTCTCCTTCCAGATTAACCTTTATGGCCCTAATAAATGGTCTATATTGACATCAAAGGGAACGGGAAGATGGTGCTAGGCCTTATGGGAAAGCGAACGTGGGTTTGCTGAAAGAGCTTGAGCTCCCCTTCTCACCGAACAGTAATCATGTCTGTCCACTCCGAAATTATGCTCCTCTTTGTCTTTTTAATTAAACTCAAGTGCAGTTTGGAGGCTATTTGACCTTTGCTGCCCCCCCTTTATGGGAAGTGCCGCAGGTCATTTCCATGCATATATTAATGGCTCGCCCTCCTCCCTCTTCCTCTTAGGCAATGATCCATGAGGCTTTACAGATTAAGGAGAGGTTTGGGTCTCGAGTATTGCCCATTTTTAATCTGCGACACGAGAAGTTCTTTGATAGAGAAGAAGCAAAATGTTTCAGGCTTTAGTTAAAACAGTTAAAAGAAAGTGTAGTTTAAGTGATTGTGTTTCATCTGTAGCCATGGTTAACCTCCTGAACTCTGATTTTGCCTCCAATTTTCTCTTAAGTCGCTAAATTTTGGGCAAGATCAAGAAAAAAGCTTTTTAAAAGGTGTGAGGATAACAGTCCGTTTCCTCTGTGCTTTCCAAGGTATAATATATAAAACTGAGATTGAATATAATACAAATGAATCACAAATGTAAAGTTTATAGCTGCTTTTTTCTGCGATCCACGTCCTCTAAGTAAAAATGTTTCATTACGTTTTGCCAAATAGTTTGGTACTTTATTTCACTACTTTATATTTAGTTTAATGTCATAGAGAAAATCTATAGACACATCAGATTGTTGGGCTGATGAAGTTTTTTTCTAAATAAATTTCCTGCCAGTTGATCAAATGATTTGAAGTTTTTGGTGCACTGACAAATAAAAAATGTCTGCAGACGGCTGTACAGCTCTGTACAGGTTAAAGCTATTATTCATATGGTAAAAGCTTATTTATCAGTACATATCTTATCATACCGTGAGAAATGTGAAGATACTGTGAATTTATTGTATAAGACATGTACCACACTCCCAGTTTTTCATTTGTCAGAAAAAAAAAGTTAATGTATAACCTTAGCGTATAACATAAGATAGTATTATACACTATATGGACAAAAATATTAGGACTCATCTCTGTAGGACTTCCCATTCCTGTTTATTTTCATTATTATGATAAAATGTTCAATAATTTTCACGATAAATGTGAAATCAATACTTCTTTTAAGTTTGAAGGGTGATTTTTTTTCTTCCCAAGTGATAGTTGAGGATGCTTACATGTGATTCAGAATTTTTCTTTTAAGTCAGAACATGACAAATATTTCAGCAACTAGAAAACTGAACTTTTACGAAAAATGATAAAAACATGAAAAATGAGTAAGAGTTTGTAAAAAAAAAAAAAAAAACAAGCTCTCAATGTGTTTTAGATGACACTGTGAAAAAAGCTAACCCTAAAATGAACCCTTATTGCAACATACATTTTTTTTGACACTTTTCATCATCATTTTGTTGCCCTGTTAAGAATAAAACACCGTATTTTAGTGTGTCCCATTACTTTTGTCCACATTGTGTATTTCTAATATTTAACATTGACAAAAAACAAGGTCTTTGTGATATATTTTGTTGAATTATACTTGTAAAAATGAACAATCAACAACAATAAACACGAAATTTATTAAATCCAAAACTCATTTCACTTGGTTCATTTTTTCAGAAACTACTGCCATATGTACTTGAATTTTAATGATTACACCATAATAATCTGGTCAATTTGTTGCTGGATTAGTACAGTAAAATAAAGGACAAAACAGACATAGGGTATATGGCGTTGTCAGACGGCCGGGTACTAAACTGTTCATTTTAGTTGCATTTCAGCTGAAGTGCGGCGGCGGCAGAAGCAGCAGCAGCGTCCCCGTGTTGTGATATTGTGTCATGTTCAGTGTTGTGTGTTGCTAAAGGCCCCTGTGCGGTCAGTGCCTCTGCAGCCTGGGCTCCATGCCTCGTCTGGAACACACCGCTGGCTGCAACACCGCCACATATTTGGCTGCCACCTCTTCTCTGCAGGCATGTGAGAGCACGATAACAGCCCTGCTGGTTGACACACAGTGATATGCAGCCCCCAACCCCCCACCCCAGAGGCTTTTGCACATATTGGTTTTGTTTTGTTTCAAGGCTATGTGTTTGGGAATCATCCACAGTTTTCAACCCTGTATGCAATCACACTCTTGTAGCCAAAAAAGACCCCCTCGGTTGTGCAAAGTTGAGTGTGGAGGGTGTGTGTGGGGTGGGGGTGG
>JAPQRP010000005.1:11283848-11296981 GCA_037367295.1 Apogon hyalosoma
GGACGATTTACCATTTCTAGATTGGCCACAAGGGGCCGCTCAAAAGTTTAAAATCACTAAACACTCTTTTGCTCATATCTGTGGAACTATTTTTCTGATTGACTTCAAATCAAGTGCAAATGAAAGGTCATGACCTGGGGATGCCTCATGCCAAGATATCATAGCTGTCTGGATAAGGATCGAGCGCATTCGGGGATATACCCCTAGCCGTCCCTTCCAACAGCATAAGCCAGAGCCTAGTTGTTTTTGTGGTGATCATACTTGAGCAATATACATTTGAAATATTTGTGTTTTTGTTTTTTTGTTCATTATAATGACTCAGAAATTAGAAAATGTTATTTCTTTGTGGAAATAAAAACGTAATATTTGGTGCCACAGTAGTACTACAGCATAAAAAACTTTAATGATCTGATTTGCTTCAATATGGCAATACACCGGGCCAAAATTGCACTGAAGTACAGAAGAAAAAATATTTTTCTGCATTTTCAGCAAAGCTATAATTTGGCAAATATGCAACTGTGAATCTTCTTTTACAGAAGTTAAAAGTATCTTGTACCTTAGAATAACTTCTGAAAATTTCATGCAGCTATCATGAATAATTAAAGTCATGACTTAGCTTTTTTTTTTAATAACTCATTTTTATAATTAAATCAGCATCATATCCCATTTTCAAAGCCTTAAAAATTTATGAAGATATAAGGCTAAAATTTTATCTTCATTTTCTAATACTAAGAACATTATTTTCTGTAAGTTTAGGGCAAACCTGAGCTGGTCAGTCAGGAGGACTCCAGTGAGTCTGACCCAGTTATGGAATTTTAGCCCGGTTGTGCCAAAAAACGATCAAGTCCTGCAGTTTAAACATCTGGCAAGGACATGAAACACAGCTCTGTAGGACAAACCATTACTACAAAGTCAGGCTCAAAGCCCTTTTTGCGTTATCATTTTATTTTATTTTGTGTTGAAATCATGAGCTGCAGCTGAAGAACAGAAACTAGTGCTATTAAACACAGAGTCCTTTTCAAAAAGCTGTGTAACAGTTTCCATACATTATATTACGATCCTTTTGTCATGAGACGGAATCAGCCTTAATACAATTGAATGTGTGTTCAGCTTTATCTGTGTTTAAAATGAGGTCACAGAGAAAGTTTGAAGTGATTAAAAAAGATCTGAGTGAAGAGGTTAGACTTAGACTTAGACAAACTTTATTGATCCACAAAGGAAATTACTTAGCTCAGTTGCATACAAAAACACGCTTGAAAAAACACTAGCAAAAAAGAAAAAAGAAAATAAGTGTGAAGAGATAAAAGCAATAAATAATATGAATAGAATACACTAATAAAGCAGGAAAACAAAGTTGTTCAACATGTTGGTCGACGCCATTGGAGAACAGCAACTGACGCAACTGAATACTTGGGATCCGGTTTAAATGATACCGAGGTCATTGGTAAGGACGTTTTCAGACTGGGGATCTGGATCCATGCTGTACCTGGATATGATCACACCTTTCCCACAGATGTTGCGTTCACAAGCACTAGAACGAGTGGGTGTTACAGGCTGAAACAGTCGGTGGTAGTGTGGAAGGAATTCTGTGGCTATCCAACAAACGCAGAAGTGACAAACTCTTTACATCATCAATCGAGCGACTGTTCTGTTCACAGGAAATACTTTTCTATCTGTTAACCTGTTTGAGGCAAAGGAAAGAAGAGCGACCTTCGTTGTCCCTGAGTGGTTCTGTCGATAAGGTGAGCCTGTGCTGCGCGAATAAGAGGCTTTTTCAGGAGACAACAGGAGCGCCGTCTATGGTCTCGTGATGATTAGGTCACATCCGGTCTTGGGTACGGATCGCTTTCACACTGCAACACACTGTATTGGAGTCCACATGGTCCGTTACCAGGACTACCTTCTCAGCTGGGTCCAACGTACTCAGATACCCAGTGTAAAAACACCTTTAACGGATGGTAACGCACAGACAGACAGTATGAGTCAACTTTTAACAAGGCTGTCACTATTTCCAACCCAAATATTTTTCCAACTGTGTGACCCAACTTGAATATTAAAAGCGCTTGTCGGAAGCTGTCAAACAAAACTGAAAACACAGCTGTGTGCACCAACCTGTCAGGTGAATGACACCCATGACACGAACAGGGAGCATCATCAAATGCTAATCTGAGCGGAGATGTTTGAGTGATCTGTGAACACAACGTCTTTGTTAAGTTCTTTGTTGAAACGATAACTGAATTATGAGCTACGTATTCATCCTCCTCAGACACTCCCTGTGCTTTATGCCATCCTGAAGCAGGGGATGAGTGATGACAGTGAGCGCTGAGCAGTTCGTCTCCAACACTGTGTCACATGAGTCTTAGCAGGCCTTCTCTCTATCTGAAGAGACCAGGATGAAATATGGAGGTTCAGTCTCTACATAGCCCAAACTCAGCCGCCACTGAGGTGGGGCGCCTGACAAGCATAAATTATGTTAATAGAATTTAATAAAAAACACTTTATTCCAAAGGTTTCAGTACTTTGAAATGTCAAGATGATCTAGTGTGCTACCTGCAGAGAATTCTGAAGCTTAAGTTAGAGCACTAAAATATTAAAACAAGAAATTGTGATCCCTCGTGAGGAATGGCAGCGCGTGATGAAAAATGGAGAATGCATGAGTGTGTCTCCCAGGTGGAGTTTTCTCCATTTATTAATTGATCTGTGCGCTGAATCTAGTCCTCCATTATGGCTCAGTATAATGAAGAAGATATGAAAAAGATTTGGGAATATTTTAATGAAAGAATTGCCGGTATCATTTTTTTGTCTATTCCACTCTGTAATTTACAATCACACTGTCCTTGTTATCTAAAAACAGCAAAATTGTAATTAAGTGAGAAATTGGGCTTTTGTGTTAAGGTTGGTGATTAGTAATGACAGTCTATTGAAGAGTGGAATTATCAGAAAATGATTCTTATGAATACAGAAAAACACTGTTTTTCGTGTTACAGCGCACGCATGCATGCACGCATACACACACACATACACACACACACACACACACACACACACACACACACACACACACAAAGGAAACTAATGATGGTGAGACTGTAAATTATCCTCTGCTGGTTGTTAATTGAACAGTTCCATTGTTACCATGACAGACTGCCTATTGATTGGCTATCGGTCCTTCCACCACTTCTCTTGGCCCGGGGATACAAACTGACAGAGGCCGGCAGTTTACGCATTGACAGTGATTTGAGTCGAGGAAGAACATGAAGCTGAAATGAGGCTGAAACATTACAACACTTTAAAAATGCTACATGGGAAAATGCAAGAGAGAAGGCTCAGAAATGAAATTTTACAAAAAACACAATAGGTGATAGGGGGGTGAGGTTGTGTGCTTGGTCACAGTGTTCAATTACAGCATGTGGGAGGTTAAATCAATAACATTTAAATTGCTTATGGTAATCACCTGCACTCCAATCACTGGGATCAGCATAAGCAATCTGCTGACCCCAGCCACGCTCAGCTGCAGATTGAAACATATGAAGAGGAGTGGGCTGGTCGGAGGGTTCAGACCCGATGGTGTGTGTCTGTGGAATTGTGTGCTCGTACAGACGTCCAACAGAGTCATGCCTGTATAGCGACGGTGAAAAAACAAAGCTGCCTAGAAACAGGCTGCATTTTAGCACTAAAATACAGGGTTTTGTGTTCCAAGGTCAGTCATACTTAACCAGCTGGAGCTTGTACGTGAAGCCAAAGCAGACGTATCTTAAAGATTAACACCATTTCTGGCTGTCTTCTGAAAATTTACAGTAGTATTTGTTTGGATCTCATTCATTTTATTAGTACTTTTGGTTGTTTTGTAAACTACCTTTAACAGGGTGATTAGAGGGTCTTCATATGTGGCATGATGGAGACTTTCAGAGCTTGTGTTTATTTAGTAAAATTATTAAAGTTTTCAGTTTTACAATGTCAGTGCGTTGGTATTAGCATTAACTCAGTCCATTTTCCAAATATGGTCACTTCTGGCCTAAAAAAGCAGACACAGGGATGAAACACTAGGCTTCAGAATGGTAGTCTAAAGCTCATAAGGTCATGTCAGAGTGAGTATATCCACTTGTATCCTTAAAATAAAATCAAAACTCAAGTCAAGTATTAATATTAGTATTAATATGACTTATATTATTACTGTATCTGTGCTTTATTTATATTGTATTCTTAAACATCCTGTATGTAAAATTAAGGGGGATTTAGGAGACTGTAACTGCAAAATGGTATATAATCTAAATGATGTTTAAATGAATCATATGAAAATCATTGTGTTTTTGTCATCCACATAGCATTGCCATGTTTTCTCAATGCTGTTCCTTGCTTTTTGATGACATCCAGCATTTGGGTGCACCAGCATCACCTTTTATTCTTGATTGTAGACCAGATTTAATATCCTCATAACATAACTTAATTCTGCTGAGGCACTTAAGTACTGAATTTAGGTTTGCCACTGGGTATCGGTAAATATCACACACCGATCCTTTTAAATAGATTTAGGAATGCACAATTGACTGTAAATTTATTGTCTCCAAAGTCTCTATATAACTCTTTTGATGGAAACCTTACCCTAACTCTAAGCCTTGTCTTGCATACCTGGGCCGATCTCCACACTGGCACCCTGCGTTAAGAGCTCATGGGGTTGTTTGGATAGTCTTTTAAATGATCGCACTCCTCTTGGCTTCTTGTGCCGACTGAAAAAATTGTGTCAGGAGAGAAGTTGTTGCTAAAGAAGTCAGCCATGGTATTTAAATGACTAAATCCTCACAAAAGATAACACCCAAAAAAAAGTCTTGGTCACCTTTATTCCAGAGAAGTTCATCCTGTGAGGCCTAGTTTGAGTGAACTTCAACTTGGGTTGGACTTCAAAAATAAAAGAGAGATTAACTTTGAGACAAGGGGACCTGATACAACCACCTTTTGTTTTCAGAACAAGGTTAACTTTCCTTATTTGTCTCATCCCTGGTGTGTAAAGACCTTGAGGACCATGTTTATCCAAGACTCATTTCATGTCAAGTCACCACACATTTAAATAAGCTAATAAGTTTAATTTACGTACGTAGATCATAGTGGAGCATGATATACCTGTATTTCTGTTGAAAAAGTGGACGTTGTATCTCCTTATATTAATTTTTTTTTTTTTTTTTTTGACAATGAGAAGAAAGGCAGTGCAGAAAATGTGGCCTCAAAATGTCCACTGGTGCTACCCAATTGATTCATAATTCTTTTTGCCAGCCATGTTGGATTCCTTCTAACCGTTCATTAATTTTTCAGGACCTAGGGTGCTGTTGTAAGATATAAATATCCGCCTCACCTCAGCGCCGGTGTGGAGTGTGACTTTGAAGTTGTGCCTAATTAAGCGTCTGTACAGTTAACTAGCTAACAATAAGGCACAGGGCAGATCTTAGTGATATGGATGACAGCTAATGAAACACAGGCACAAAGCAAAGTGAACAGACGTACAGAGGTAACATCTTCAATTGGAGACACTACTGAGTGTGATGAGGCTGATGAAACTGTGCACACTGTGCTGCAGTACAGTTGGCAGACAATGAGTGGATCAGAGACAGGCATAGGCTACACGCAGTCACTCTGTTAGTTACATGCTTGAATCTGCAGCCAAATCAACTAACTATAGTCTATAGTCATGTGTGTTCCAGAGAGACTGTATTTGCTTTGTGGATAATAGAAGAACACGTTCACTGTTGACAGTGCCCCTGGACCAGGAACTGTGACATGGTTACACTGATCGGTACCAGAGTGAGGAGGTCACATTTAGTCTGATAATCAACATGGATGTCTGAATTCACCTTTTAGTCTAGAGGTGTCAAATGTGTACCAAATCCAACCCGCCAAAGGGTCCAGTCTGGCCCATGGGATGAATCTGTGAAATGCAAAAATTACACTGAAGATATGAATCATTTTAGTTCAGGTTCCACATACAGACCAATTTAATCTCAAGTGTGTCAGGTCAGTAAAATACTGTCATAAAAACCTTTAAATACTCACAACTCCAAATGTTGCTCTTTGTAAATGTAAATATTTTCATGTCATTTTACTATATTTACACTAAAACAAACTATCATTTCACAAAAATGTAAATAACCTGAACAAATATGAACATTTTGAAATGTCTGATGTGCAAGTTTACCAATATGCTGCCTGTTATTAAATGTTTTGTGTATTTGCAAACCACATAATTTTACTTTTTTCACTCAAAACATAGAGGAAAGTTTGGAGTTGACCTTATTCATATATTATTATGTTATTATTTCTCTGGTCTGGCCCACTTCAGATCAAATTTGGCTTAATGTGGCCCCTGAACTAAAATGAGTTTTCCCCCCGTTTTAGTCCTACAGAACTGCACCATACTTCCTCAGCACTGTACCAGCACTTAGAATAGGTCTGTCAACATCCACCATCATTCTGGACAGGAGAAGAATGTGCACAGTTTTTATTTCTCCAGACAAATCGCACTGAGCACAGGACGTACAGCAGCAGCACCTTTGGAATATGGCACCAGGATAGAAGTGGTGTTGGTCAAATCTGTGAGCATTAGGACGCAAGCTATGGTATTAAAATGATTAAATAACTCCAATAAAGACTCGACGTGGATCTTTGTCAAAAGTTCTTGCTTTCAGCATTTCAGTTGCAGCTCGGAGGTTGTTCTTCACTTATCGAAGGGGCCTTAAAATAGTAAGACACAGGTAACAGAAGAAGTAGAATAGGAGTTAATTTCAGGTCAGTACAGGTGATAGTGTTATGCTATAGCATGATTAGTGGCTTGTTTATGAGACTGAGAAAACTAAAACTGATGTAGACCACTCAAGCTGCATTTAATGTCTGTGTAGACTGACAATATGCTGAGGAATTTTAAGGATTTTGATAAAAGGTATTAAAACTGCAATGAGCCAAAAATAATAATAAAATAAAATACATACCTTCTACCAGTGGTTGTCCATCAGGGCCTGCAAGACCTTCTCTTCTGGCCTAAAAAAATATCTGAATCACAGACTGATGTTAATTATATTTTGTCCATGAATACTTATTAAATAATTCCGAATGGTCCGTCCGCTTCCTTTGGTTGTGCTGCTTCCAGACATGTACATGTATTTTCATATTAATGCATTTAACCAATCACATTTCAGCTATCCTTTGTTGCCAGGCAGAGTCAAAGTCAAAGAAGTCTGCCTGGAGGCCTTCAATATCAGTTCTGCTGGCCCTCTAGCAAAAAATAAGTGTCAAGGAAACTGTTGCTTCAACTAATCAGATTTTGAGTTGGCGACACCAAGGCCCTCTGGCAGGCGTACGGTGACGTCAGCGTATTCGCACCCTTTGATTGGATAGTCAGAGTGTACGAGCCAAAGCTAGCAAACAGCATCTGTAGAGCTGCACCAACACAAATATAGTTGTGTTGATTTAACTGAAGGAGGAGAAGAAGTGGATTTGGCTGCAGATTTATAGTCAAAGCCATTTTCAAGATGAACTTTTCAAGAAAAGCTGGACATTGTTGAGAAAGGTCAGACAATTCCGAAGTGAGCAAACCTGTGACAAGCAGGAAAAGGATTTGTCTGTCATTTTCAGTCCACGAACTACGAGCGGTTCAGATCTGTACGACAGAGTAACTGAACTGTTTTAGAGGAAAGAAAGAAGGATGGAATTTGTGTTCAAATAATCAGAATTTTTGTTGAGTAAAATGTTGCTATTTTCCTAAATAATATTGAAAGTTTATGAGGTTATTATGGATGCTTTATGTGTGTCACAGCTGTAGCTGCAATAGAAGGAGACTTGTGGTTTGTTTAAGGCATTTACTGTGGCTACAGGCGTTATCTATCTGCGATGCAAAGGTTAGGGTTAGCGCCCACTACATGTGCTTAACAGGATCTTTGTGTATTTACTTGATATAAAATAAGGCTTTAATGAAGTGTTTCCATATCTTCATACTTTGTATTTTGTTTATCAGTCATTTATCTGTTCTGACCAGTTCAGTGGAAGATAAATGAAGTAATAATTTATGTCCATGCACAGCAGTCTTCATGAACTATTAAAGACAAAACATGACTGAAAAACAGACGCAGCCGTTAACAACTACAGAACTAACACAGTTCAACTCAACAGAGTTCAGAGCCTTTTTCATCTGCTCTGGCACACCAGAAAAGCAGTTAGTGATCAGAAAAAAAATCACCTGCTTATCCATTTGCATTGCATTGTACTGGTTACACATCTCAGATTTGTTTGGACCCGGACACTGGAAAACTAAATCTCCATAGGTTCATCGCAGAGGTAACATTTTGTTGCGATTCTTTTCAGGTGATTGGTTAATGGTACTCGATCATCTCACCACACTGCCATCTACAGGCCTGGCATGCTCTTGACAGTGTAGATATACGGGGCCGTGTCTGAAAACGGTCACATCTGCATATGTTTTTTTTTTTTGTTAATGGAGAGGGGGACATATCCGTTTTCAAAAATACCCGGTTACATGTAAATGAGAGGTAAGTATGGTACTGAATAAAGTCCAAAAAGTGTTTTACAGAACATTAGGCTATGAAGTGACAGTGAAATTGACTTTGGATCTTTTTGATATAAAATGTCATTGTTGCCATTAAAGTTAATCACAAATAGGATTTGAATCCTTTAATTATGGAAGAAAATGTGTTTTACCTTTGGCTATCAAAACCAGACTCATCTTTGAGTCTGAATGACTTGTTCTAAATTCTGTAAAGCTGCTCCTTAGATATGGCTGAGGTATGACATGCATTAAAAAGTGGTTTACCTGTTCAAGATAATATTGTGCGGGGATGTGGAAATGGAAGTTAAAATGATCAGGGATATTGTTCACTTTTGACATGGCCTGTTGAGGTCTGGGGTGGCATGGTTTGCCATTTGTACATTTATAAGGGTTAGTACACTGCTTTTGTGTGTAATTTCATTGCCACAACTTGATCCGGACTTAAACAAAAACTCATGTGTCCAACCAAAGTATTGCCTATAAGTTGACAATAAAAAATTCGTCTGAATAAGTTTTTTAGAAAGAAATATCTCAGGCAGTGTTCCCCAAACATATTCTAATGCAAAATGAGCATAGTGTAATTCATCTGAGAAAAGGTTGCAGACAGACTCCAGCAGACACTGCATGCAGTATGAGTAAGGCTTCCTGGGTGTGTCTGAGGTTGTTAGTTATACAAGGTGGTCAGGGTGTTCCTCCCCCCACCCGAGCTGTGAAATGCCTGGCTTGTCTGAGGAATGAGAGACCCTGGAGGGCCAAGGGTCCCGAACAAATAAGCTCTCATAAAACACCTCTACTTATACAGGGACAGGACACAATGCAGACGAGCAGCCGCCCAAAGCAGCCTTCATGGTAATTTCACCCCACTATTTACAGTGCCCACCCATGGGTTTCACTGCGCTGTGTTGACGCCAGTCACCTTCATGTGCAGCGTGAGGCATTCATCATATCAGCAGCTGACACGTCTAAACAAGTCAGTACACTTTACAGCAAACACAAGTGGGAATCTAATGATGGCAATCGCTCCTAAGCAAATTGGGTTAAATGACACTGAAGCTGTTGTTGTTCCATGCATTTAGTTCAGCTGAGATTCTTTGCATAAATATGTACACGAGGCAGCAGTGTTTGTGTGCACTATGCTTGGCTAGAAATGAAATAAAAGCTGCATTGTGGGATATGCAGGGGAATGTTTTTCAGAAAAGCTAATGAAGTTAATTGCTTGAGCTGAAGCACTTTTATGAGCTGCACCTGGTCCACAAATGACTCCTAATGAGGACCGATGCGGTTGACTTTTAAATGGCGCCCTCTAGTGGAAGAAAGAGGACCTGAACGCACCACGGCCTAGTCTGCTCTGCCACATCAGCACACTTCCACTTCTACTCAGTTAGAGCTGAAACACTGACTCAGTTCATCAGCTATCTGTCATTTATTCAACTAATCAGATACTATTTTGATGAGCACTTGTCATTTTATAATCAGTTGGTTGTTGTTTTTTCTTTACTTCTCTATGGTATTAAATATATGTCTGTGGGTTACAGACCAACCAAAACATTTAATAGACTAATCAACTTTTCATTTAATCAAGAAAAGAATCTACAGATGGATCAACAACTAACATAACTATTAGTTGAAATTGCAAATTTTGTTCAATAAGAGCTGAAACAATTACTCAATAGATCAATTGCAAATCAGCTACTTAGTTAAAGACCTACTGTTTTGACAAGTCTGAGTTAAAATAGAAATTCTCTCATTCCATCTATTTGAATTGTTCATGTTTTCTGGTGTCTTTTCTTCTCTATGATGTAAACTGAATATTTTTGGGTTGTGGAAGAAACTACACATGTAAGGACATCGTCTTAGGAAACATTAATCAACATTATATACACATATATGTGTATATATATGTGTGTGTGTGTGTGTGTGTGTGTGTGTGTGTATATATATATATATATATATAAACGAATCACTTTTCTCAGTCAACAAAACAATCAACACTTACTTGACACTCTATTAGTTGCTGCCATGAATTCAGTTATAGTTATTATATTAAAATTAACATGAACACAGAGAGAATGATTTAGTTAATGAATCAACTATTTTTTAATTGGCAAATTAATCTGTTACTATTTTAATCATTTATTCAAGTTTGATGAGTGGTTTAAGTAACTTTTTATGAGGGGAAGTACTTTTATGGTTTCTGTTTCTTAAAATGTAATATTTACTGGTTTATTTCTTCTATCACAGTAAACAGATTGTTTTTTTTAGGTGTATACCAAAAAAAAACTTTTGAGGATGTCATATTGGGCTTTAGCAAATACAGACTGACCTTTCTGTATTCTCTTGCTTGTTTGTTTGTTTACCATTTTATGACATTTTGTAGACCAAAACACCTAATTAATTAACTGAGAAAATAGCTGAATCAACAATGAAAATAACTGCAGCTCATTCATTTGAATAGGAATGAATAAACGTCGTTGTAGTAACACATGCTGAAGTCTGACTAATGAATTTGACAGCTCAGATCTTCTACCTTCCTCCAGAATATGATCTCTTTCTCACCACAGCATCAATCTTTACATTTATCACTTGGAAAATAACTATTAGACTTTATTCTTTGTAGTATTAGCTTATGAGCCAATCAAAGTGTGAGTCATTTAATCTCTGTTTCAGTCAATAAAGGAAATTAATAATGGAAATGATGAAAGAAAGTTATTAGAATTTTCTTTTTTTTTAACAACTGAGATAATAATGAAAGTCATGCTTGGATTTCAATACATTCAAAATATGCATAAATATCTATGATTACAAATATTCAGACAGAATAAAAGTGATACTTTCAATGTGTTTCACAGTGGCTAATTCCAAATATAAAAAAAAAACAATAGGTTTTTGGTGCGATGTTTAGCTCTACATTACATAGAGCACAAGCAAAAACAACAATATGAACTATTGCATTTGTAGAAACCATTATAGTGATGTGTATATAGTATGTTAATGTATATATGTATGTATATATCAACATTTATATGTATGTGTGAAGAGTAAAGGGTGATCTGCCGTTGCTGGACATACTTTAGTCAATCACAGTTATACTGAAGTTGAACATAAAGTCAATCCATAGACACTGTGAAACATGATTAGAACATTTAATAAAACCAAATGTTCCATCCATGAAAATAATATTGCAGAGAAGAAAATTAAAGCCATAAGCAGTGATGATCAGGCCCTAACACCTCCATACATAACAGGATGGGCTATATTCAGGGTTTTTTTGTTTGTTTGTTTTGGTTTTTTCTAATTGTGTAGAAATTGTAGATTCAACATAAAACAGGTGTAGAATATTGCCTCCATCTGGACATGACACATAAACCTGTACCTTGGTGCATCAAGGAGAAATCTGATACAGGGGTTTCATTTATATAATTTTGAAGGCGATGGTATTGAACTCTATTCAGGCACATTAGTTCACTGTGTTGCCATGGCAACATGGTTTAATGAAAAGCCCCTGATAAATTGAGCCATTTTGACACACCCATGGCCAAGATCACATTTTATGTTACTGCTCATATATCTGTGAAAAGTTTTATGATTTTTCAAGTACATTTAGCCTGAGCATTTTGGAAGAAGAAGAAGAAGAAGAAGAAGAAGAAGAAGAAGAAGACGAAGATGAAGACGAAGAAGAAGAAGCATTATCCCAGTGGTTTCCAACCGTTTTTGTCTTGTGACCCCATTTTAACATCACAAATTTCTGGCGACCCCAGACATTTTTTTGCTAAATTTAATTTGTTTTTGATCATGTAATAGTTTTCTATACTGTTTTGCAAATAAATGTTAATTTTACAGGACATTTAGTCTATATAACGTATATTATCATGGCTGGAGGCAGAAAAGCCAGGTGTAGATTACTGCACAAAGGGAGAATTGTATTTTCCTTGGTCAGGATATGTACAGTCAGTCCAGCTTGTATTTACAAGGCTGACAATTAATACTGAACAAACAAGAACTAAACTATGAATTATGAAAGAACTGCAGCATCTGAAACTGACCACAATGAACATCTGACAGATGAACAGTACCACAGTGCTTCAGTTTCAGAAAAACAGTTTGTCATGTCTCTTATGGACTGTGACTCTCTCAACTTGCCATATATTTTTTTATTAGTACGTTTTTTGTTTGTTTGTTTGTTTGGTTGGTTGGTTGGTTGGTTGGTTGGTTGTTTTTTATTTTATTTTATTTTATTTTATCAATTACTAGAAATTCCAGGTGACCCTATTTGAATTCCAGGCGACCCCATGTTGGGTCCCGACCCAAAGGTTGGAAAATACTGCACTAACCCATAAAGACTCAGTGCTACTTTTGTGGCAGCTCCCAAAGTTTAATTTTTCTCTCTATTTTTTCAATTTATCATCCTTTTTCTTTTTTTTTAATTATATTATCCTCCATATGTTGCATGTAGAAAACAATGACCATGTAGATGTTCATAAAAGCTCAGATTAAAATTGATTGTTATCACGCTACCAGTCAAAAGTTTGGACTCACCTGGTTTTTCTTTATTTTCATGACTATTTACATGTAGATTCTCACTGAAGGC
>JAPQRP010000005.1:11310078-11324451 GCA_037367295.1 Apogon hyalosoma
TCCAGGTTGTTGGCTGTGCTGCTCTGTCCCGTTCAACCAACAGCTGAACATTTTAGGTAATCAGCTCAAAGTTTGGACATATTTTCAGTTTGGACTACAACCACTGCTGCTGATAAACAATTATGTCGTACTCGAAGAAATGTTCGTCAGAAGTCTTGACCTTATATGTGTAAATGTCATGATGTAAACAGTTATAGATGTAACAAATTAAGCAAGAATCAAAACAGGTTGTAAAATTCCACTCGATTTTTGCCAAAATGAATCTAAAGATAACTTTGCAGCACCTGGAGGGTTCAAATTCAAACTGTATGAACTGTTCAGGTCCAAATACACAAATAAATGAACCAAAGACTAATAAAAGTGGGTTTAACTAAATATGACACCTTGAACAGTTGAGGTTAGTGTAAAATAAAATGTAATGTTAGCCATATGATGTCACTAAATATGGAAAAACCTTAGAAGAAGGTGGTTGGGGAATTCTGTGGGATTACAGACAGAGGACAAGTGCTCATATTCTGTTTCATACTGAAGGTAAACAGTGTGTTTACTTGGATAATATTTTCTATGCAGGTTTCTTAAATATTGTACATATATATTGTTTTGGCAGTGATTTAGTTATCAACCTCTCCTAAGAGTTAAGTATGAGGATGTTTTGTGTAAATGTAAAAAATGAAAGCCTAGCTCCGCTTTTAATCTGATTTTACGTAGTTTTTTGTAAACGCTGATATTTCCCCTCAGTGTGACCTTATCTATATAGAAGTAGATGATTTTTCATTGAGTGTCATGACATTTCATATGTCCAACAACCTAAGTAGTCTTATTTGGCTAGAGAGGGTATGCGTTTACGCCCCCCCCCCAGGCCACGCCCCTCTAAGTTGGAGTGAGTGGCAAAAACTAACCTCTCAACATGACGGAGTGTAGCAGTAAACACAGCAAGACCAGGAAAAATGAATGAAATTAAGGACAATTGGACTCGACATGGATCTGTACGAGCTACCAAAGAACAAGTGGTCCACAAACACTGACATGTGACCCGAAATCACGTATCCTGATCCTTGATCCAGCTGATCCAAAGTCCATTTACAGTAGACAGTGGACTGACCCCAGTGAATGTATGCAGGATCTACTGGTACTGTGGATATTTAAGTAGAATTAATATCAAATACTTTATACAACACAGATACTACTGCTTTGTACAAGCAGGGTACAAATTTATTCTTATAAATTATGATATTTTCCCATCTGTTTTTAAATTACGTCATTATTCTCATAATATTATGGCTTTATTGTCGGACTATGACGACTTTAATGTCATAAAACTATGCCATTACTTTCGTTCAATTATGAGGTTGTTTTTATACACTTTATTCCCATAATATAATGGCTTTGTTTTTGAAATATTACGAGTTTTAAATATTACGATTCTCTTTGTGCTTGACTTTATTCTCATAAAATTACAGGTTTCATCTCGATATTTTATGACTTTATTCTCGTAGTGACAGTGTTTTTATTTTCTTATGTGGTCCTAATACACCGTCGTGGTTTTGTGCTCCAGTACCCCCGTATCTGAAAAACTGGGTTAGCCTCAGTTTAAGTTAGTTTACAAATCATGTAGAAGCACAAGGTTCAGAATCATAAAATGAAGACAAAAACCATGAAAGATGCTAACAAGAGCTTTACTAAGAATAACATTAGCCAAAACAATATGTAATTTAAGGTATGATTTTACCCAAAAATACAGCATAAATTACTGTTACCTGACAGGAAACGGGATCCACAAATCCAGGCAACAAAACCTGGATTTGTGGATCCATCTGCTTCTCTCTTCTTTGTCTTTCGGTGCCTGTAAAACAATAGCTCCGACTTTTTTTCAAATCTGTTCATACAATCAATCGCACAACAGCTCTTCCCCATTTTTATTAAATATTGTTCTTAAGTTTAGACGGTACTGAAGCCAATGCTGTCGCTCGTCTCCCTCTTTCTGCCACTCAGTGGGCGGAACCGTGGTGACTTCCGCTAGTGTGACGACACATGCATAACCTCTATTTGTCCACAAACACTTTTTTAAAGACATGTAAAAGCTCTGATGGATTTGTGATTAAAAGCTTGTTAAAAAAAAAATATTGACTTCAAGACATGGAATCTAGGATGTTCAAAATGTTACTTAAAATGTTACCTTTAGGACTCATTACTGCAGAGCTGTGTGCCTACAGATTCTCACAAGAATTTCAGTACTTCTTTTTGCATATTTATCAATGATTTTACCATTTGCCCTTACCTTCGAACTCGTTCCACATCTGGATGGATTCTCAGCAGCTTCTTCTTCTCTTCTGCAGTTCTAGTCCGCACAGACACATCCTCCTCACTAATGAAGGCCTGAACAGGAGAGAAAATAACTGTAGGAGCTAATCTGAAGCATTTATATCTGCATGACAGAAGAGGTTAAAGGTCACAACCACTCTTGCAAATACACACAGAAGAAGTATAACGGTGTAACATGTAACAACTGTATATAATTAGCGGATAGAGGAACCATGACATCTGCCACTGGTGTCTGCACTGCCCTTTTGAAGCCAGTTGTGTATTTTGTACTTATTTATTTAGTTATTGGACAGTGTGTTTTGGTATTAGTTACAAAGAACAAGATGCATGCACCAGATTTAGCACAGAAGCTAATTTCCATCAAACAACCAACATACCAACCACACTTAGATTATAAAGTCCTAGTGTGTGATTTAGTCATCACCATGTTGGCTTTTTAGGGCCAGAAGTGACCATATATGAACAAAAAGGGAAGAACTACAGGAGCCTGAGGGGTCAGAGGTTGTGTTAATTAACTTAATTCTAAGCGCTATCAAATAAACTGAAACTCCAACTCAGCAGGCGACTGAAATGTCAAACAGAATGATTCATCAAAGCCTGACAAAGCTGATATGAAAGCCTTTTATTAACATGAGATCTAAAAATTTAAAGAACCATGAATGAGATCCCTGTGTCGGTTCTCCACCATCACCTGAAGAAGTCTTTTGGATGAAGGATGAAATGTTTTCAAAGGAGCTAAACCAGTCCAGTTGAACTACCAAGAAGAACCATGAGATCATTCATTAGAGGTTCCAAATAAAACAGATGAAACCATAATGGCTTTTTTTTTTTTTTTTTTTTTTACTTTTTAGAGAGAGCTTTTGGGAGCCACACCCAGGGACTGCCAATGATAGTACAACTTTAACATACAGTACCTCTGTATTGACATTTTTGAGTCAGGGTCCTTTCCCTTTGGTTGTGCCTCTTTATTTGTAATTGTAAGAAACTGGGTACATTTTACCATTTGAGGTATTGCCCCAGAGCTAGCTTAAAGCACATTTCTTCTGCAGTCTCTGAGCACTACACAATAAACAGTAAGATAAGTGAACATACCATATAAAAAAAAAGGAGGGATGTTTATATTCCAGAATAACACAGTGTCAGTAGTTACAGATTTTTCATTTTATTTATTTAATTGTTTGGTGAGACTATATGACCATATGTAAAATGTAGGTGAAGTGTAAGTGATGTCACTATTGGTTTGTGGTGTAATATCTTAACCCATAGACCCCAGTATACCCAATATAATTTCAATGGTGACTTAGATAAAAATACACCTTCCAGTCGTCACGAAATACGCAAATTAGAAACCAAAGAGAGACCAAAAGCATTTTTTGTGCGAGGCTGCGAACACACCACCCTGAAGAGGGAGATTACCAGTTGGGTGGACCAAAATCTTGTATGTTTATGTTACATTGTGAGTTTTTTTTTTGTTTTTTTTTTTAAATTACGTATGTAACTGAATAGAAAATGAAAGAATGAATTCCAAGTCCTAAAAGAAACCCCTGTAACTTACTCCTCTTGTGAATCGATAGAACCCAGTCAGTGGTCCCATCAGCAGTATCTTCAGGAGGACGATAGTGGCATAGGTGGTGAAGGCCATGAACACCTCATCTTCCATCAACTCAGCCATGTCTGCTGGTTTTCAACTATACATCAATAAGAGGAGATCCAAGTCATTTCATCATTCTGTTTCAATGCACTAAAGACCTGTTGTGTTTGTCACTGTCCACAGAAAAAAATATTAACTAACCCTTTGGGAGCCAGAGTTTTGTTTTGTTTTTTTGTTTGTTTGTTTTCTTTTTTCTTTCAAGAAATATTCAGTTTTGATAACAAGATTTCAAAAAATAGGTCAGTTTCATTCAATTATGATGCTTGTTGCAATATTGTGACTTTGGCACTTAAAGGGTTAACATGTCAAAATAATCAAGACGTTGATAGAAAGTATTATTCGAGGAGTTTATGGTGCTTTATTAGATTAGATCAGATGAAACCTTATTGATCCCACAACAGGGAAATTCACTGGTTAAGGCAGCAACAGGACACAGTGAAAGAAACATGCATGCATAAGGTAGTGCAAAAAACCAACCAACAAACCAACAAACAAGCAATGCAAAAGTAACAATAATAATAGTAAAAAGTAATAAACCTGTATAGGCTACATACATATTTACATAGGAAGTTATTACTGATAAGATTAACGCCATTTGACGGTCTACAAATGTGGTGTGGGTGGTGGCTAAAGTGTGTTTCTAATTCCTGTGTAGGCATGACTCAAAGCAGAAGGAGTTGCCTATTTGAGTCAGCAAAAGAGACGTAGCTATGCCACAGTTACACAGGAAAAACACTCCATTAGGTTTACTTTTTGTCTTCATAACTTCTGTAGAACTAATGTCTGGTAACTTGACAATGAGAAAAACAACACAATAACATGGATTTGTAGTTTAAGAGTCCGTCTTACCTCCTGTTGTGTCGCTGCAGAAGTGGTGGCTCTGTGGAGTAAGGCGGTTTGCCCTGTCACCCAGTAACTGAGGAGGCAGGACAATGGTAACATGACACCTCCTCTGTGTGTCTCTGGATTTCCACACTTATGAGGAACTCCTAACATCCACCCATTCAAACGCACATTCAAATGCTTAGCGTGTTTTAAAGGTTTATCTACGGATATGGATGACTTGCATTTGGATGTAAGAAGTTGGTTACAGTAAGATCATGTTTAGGTTAGCTTAACCCTTTAAAGACTGCACAGGAAAAGAGACACCGGCACAAAGTTTTATGTTTTTGCTTATTCTGAGCTTCTTTCTTGCCAGTATCAAGAGTTGTGCATCATATCTTTTGGATTTGATGTAGAGTAAAGTCACCATGGTAGATCACTTTGGTTTGAATAGATCATATTTAATTTTTTTCAAAACAAAACACAGTGTCTTTGTTACATAACCTCATAGTCAACTAGACTTTCCTACATTTCCTGAAGGAAATGTAACCCATGTGCTTGCCTCTTGCCGGATCGGTGGACTTGTGAGTAGGTGCAACGTAAAAGCAAGAAATAGCTCCCGTTCCCTTCACATGTGGAATCTGTGTGTCAGTGTTTGTGGACTGAGGTCACCACAGACTTTGTGTAGACCTGTATTCAGATGAGAAGCCTCCCACAGTCTGTGTCAGTCCAGTTAAAGCACTGTTTAAATAGGCTCCTTTAACTGAATAGCTCCATGTGTCTGTGTATGTGATCCCAGCTGAGCTCATTCAGTTCATACAGAGAATTTATGGGAAGGCTTTGAGCTATATTATATTTATTTTTGAAATATATTTATTTTTTATTGTATTCATTATTTATTATTTCCATTTATTTATTTTTAATTTTACTGTAACTGTATTTTTTCATCTTTTTATTTTTGTTGTGGGGCCTTAATTACCTTAATTGTCTGCAGCTGTGCCACACAGACCACAGGTGCCGTTACCATGACGACAGGCACCACAGGCAGTGAAGACACAGACACAGACACAATGCTCATTTATGCTCTGAAAAGCTCTGAAAGTGCTCTTGAACTCCTGTGAATTATGGGAAAACCATAAATGATAGATAGGTGAAAACTAGCATTAACATGAACAGCAGAAGAACCAGGGGAACACGCAGATATAATTTTTTTGTCTGTACTGTGAGAAATGACCAATTTATGGCAGTGTAAACACAGTCAGTTCACCATGAGTAAGGGGATCCGTTTGGTCCAAATTTGTATTGGTTTGAATAGGAGCTGAGGAGGGAGTTGGCCCTAAACTACTGTCTGCCACTTTAAAAAGAGCTAGGTCTTCAAACATGGGTTCATTTGAATCCTAGGAACCGTGGCAACATTTTTTGGGAAAGATTATTTGCCTCCTATGTATTGTTTGGCCAGGAGGCCGAGTTATTTAGAAAATTTTCAGGTAAATTTTCACTGCTCTTCCACTCTAGCTGCTGACATCACCCACTCTAAAAAGTCCGATTTTGACTAAACCCAGGGGGTTTTGAAGACTCACCTATTGAAAGCCGTAAACCCCAATCCTCATACCAAAGACATTCTTGGAGAGATGACAAAACTGCCTGTGTTTTAAAGTTTCAATGAAGTCTGTAGGTAAAAGTATGGCAAAGCAGGAGCAGTGTGAAAAAAGGCAACTTTTTTGTTACTCCCATTGAAAATGAATGGGGTTTTTGTGTGAAAACCATAAGTGATATTGTTATGACGTGACCACACAGATAATCTTTGGGCCAAGCCGAACATTTTTGTGTTGACCAAATAATTTTAGGACGAATCGTTTGGAAATGGTAGCCACTTGAAAATGGCCCAATTTATTTCGGAAGGACATTTTTGACTGTTTTTTCACATTTTTAACAAAATCCGTGCATCAGAATGTCAATCTAAATAGATAGCAAATCTTTCAAGGCCAGACTGCACATTTTTGCAATTACATGTTTTAGTGCATTTCCGACAGTGTGGGCTGTATTTTTTTCAAAGTTCTTTGCATAAGTCATAAGAAGAAGAAGAAATATGATGAACAATAGTCCCCTGTGCCTTGCATTACATGCAAGCACATGGGGAACTAGGATATTTATTTATTTATTTATTTATTTATTTATTTATTTTCAGTGTGAGAAGTTTACTACATCTTTTTCTCACCAAGTTAAAGTTGTTTCATTTCTTGATTCAGGCAGTAGGAGGTGCACTTTTGCACCAAAGGCCTAGTAGCACATACAGTAAATATATGCGTTTTGTGTGCGTTTGTGTCTTCACAATAAGTTTGTCTTAAGTGTCAGATTTGTGTTGGGAGCTGGTTATTAACTAATTTCATAACAGTACCAAGTTTATCAAAAACCAACCCTCTACCTAGGCATCAGTGACTGTTAGCATAGACAAAAGCAGCTGAGACTGTTCTTATCTTAGAAACGGGGCTAGCTACCATGTGGAGTTAATTAACAACCAGCATTCAGCATGAACCAGACTCAACATAACTTCATGTAAGCACTTGCAAATTTTACATATTGAACCTTTAAAAGCCCAAAAATGTAAAATAATACATATATCAAATATATATGAGTCAGCCAAAATAATGTATACACACATCAGGAAAAGAAAAAAACTTGCATAAATATTTCAATTCCAAATTTATTCAGACATCACGAGATTAATACAAGTTACCTTTGGCCTCCACAATTACAAGAGGTGCTCGAAGGGATGTGTGTATACATTATTTTGGACTAAAGGTGGAAACATCTCTGCCAATAAAAAAATAGATGTAGTATATATGGGTTAAAAAATATCTGAAGCCTGTTTGACATTATATATAATTGTTTTCTTTGCTGTTTTTTACTTCTTTGGAAACTGCAATTTCTTACCAAATGCTGAACTGTCCAAAATGTCTACACCAGTGAGTTAATGCAAAATTTTGTTCTGCATGACATGATTACACGCAACATAAACAGCATAAAGGTGGTCATAAGGACACCATTCAAGTTGCTTCGAATAGCTGTTACTTTCATGGTTTAGACACATTTCATGCATGTTTTGCAAAAGATCTGATAAGTCCTGTGTTCACAAACTTGAATCTTGTTCAGGTCGTGAAGCTGATGACTTAAAATATCTCCAGACTCACATGACACTCACGAAATGCCTCAATAACACATCGGCTTTGTGAAAATATGTCTCATTTTTATATACACAGTCAGTATCGGCCTCATTTTGAGTTATGCATCTTATTTTTATATAAACTGTATTTTACTTTAAAATCTAAGTAATAACTGTACTGCTTCAAACATAAAACTGAGTCTTCTGCTGTTCATGAGGCTGTTGAAAGGTTTAAATTATTGAAAGGAGAGTAGAGATCAGGAGTGTGTAAAACTAGTGCATATGAGATGTGTGTTGAGTTTAATGCATTTTTAATTCTACTAATTGAAAATGTCCTTTTCAGATTAAATTGCAGTAGGTTATATCATTATAAATGAAGGGGCAGCTAGTCTTCATCATGCATATGGGCTGTTGCTGTGTGTTTCAGTCTGACCTGAACTATACAAAGCATAAAGACCCACACTACTCAGTAGTTCTAGACTCAAGGTCATTTTGTTTTATCCTGCATCCTGCATGAAAACACCCAGAGAGAGCACCAGAGGTTAAACCCACTTTCAATCCCTGTTTTGGTCTGTTCTGACCACAGACCAGATACACAGTCGTCTCTTCCTGTTGGTCTGAAAGTGGAATAATAGTACGCTGAGTGCTCATTATCCACTTACATTTTAAAAACATCAGCAGTACCATAAACAGAAATTATGAGTTCCTGCAATGCAATTTAGGACCTAAAATGAGTTCCCTCAGATGCCTAACCCCCTGACCCTATCCTCGCATCCTAATCTGTTCATGAAGGTCTATTAATTAAAACTAGTTATGGCCAAAATAGATTTTGTGAGGTCAAAATGCTCCTGACCTTTGACCTTGAAAACCAAATCTGATCAATTCAACCTTGGATCCAAGTGAACAGGTGTGCTAAAATACAAAAAAAAATCTCACGATGTGATTTTTCACATATTGCAGTCATAAGAATGGGCAGACATCAAAAATAATTTGGTTTCATCTTTGCCTCAAATGCCTGTTCCAAATTTGAAGACATTCCCAACAACTATTCCTGACAACTCAGACCATGACCTTTGACCACCAAAACTGTTTTAGTTCACATGTCCTATATCTGTCAGAATGATCAGTGATAGGATTTTCACCCTTATCTTCCCTATAATCCTGTATACTACATTAATTATGAATAATATGGATAGAGTTTGGCCTAAATAATAAAACCAAACCAGTGTGGAAGTCTCAAAACCTGCAGCCACTCGAGGCTGATTCTAAAACTGAGTTAGACCCCCACAGAGACGAAACACAATATGTCATACTCTGAAAATAACATCCTTATGTCTAGAAGATAAAATACATTAATTTCCAGTCATTCCAAAAGTGTCACATGCAGTATATGCATGAAATCTACTTCTGTGAAACACTAATGGCAGCATTAAAAATACATCTGTATGTAACTGTTGTAGTCTAGATAAGGCTTGGAAAAGGTAATTGTTAGGCTGGAATAAGAAGCATTTACCCATCAGGGGTTTATAGAATGAATGTATTATTGCCTCTCGGCTCATTAACTACTGTAGACTACCTGTTATGGATCCTGGAAGCCAGTGGTAGACATTTTAAAATTCTGCAATGCTATTTGGAACCTCGAAGATGACCAGCATTTCCACAAACATGACCTTAAAATATATCATTTAATATCTGTGGTAAATAAAAGACTCCAGCACAAGAAACATGTAAACATGTATTTTAATGACATGCAACAAATTGGCCATTAAAAGGCTTTCAGACAAAGTCCCCAAACACTTCAGGATGTACTGTCTGTATACAGGCTCAGTATGTACAGAGGATTTACACGAATTAGTGCATGTGTTTTTGCTGCTGAACAAAGTTAACCAGTTCAGAGCCACCAACCTTCGAGCACACACTCAAATGCTGTGTATTCTGCACACTGTTTGCACTTTGACATGTGTCTCACAGTATTTATTTTGGTGATAGACTGTACACAAGAATCAGCAGTGCTACAGCTCGTCTTCTCTGTTCTGCATCCTTCCGTCAAACCTCAGAGAACGCCGAGTCTCCAGACTGCAGCTCTACTTCAGCTGGGTAAAGTCATCATCACTTTTGTCTCAAACATCCCTGTCATTTCCTTTTAATCAAATGTGTGTCAGGTTGCCGTTCTGGAAGCCAGGTGCTTGAAACACTCAGTCTGAGCTTGAACAAAGAGCCGTGTCATGCCAGCATGAGGTGCTTTGAAAAGGGTGTGCAAAACAGCGGATAAAGAGAAAAAAATCTCGTTATTTCTCCCGCCTCATCCTGTCATAGCCCAGTAAGCCCGGTGCAGTCGCATAGCTGGGAGACTGTTCACCAGTTTGGGAAGGGAGTCGCAGCCTTTTCTGAGAAACTGTGAGTGAGCACTGTGTGCCTAAGAGAGACTGAATTTTGATAATGTGTCTATTTGCCCTTAGGCATGCATTCCATGATTTGACATGCTGATACATGTGGAAACATGATATTTATGACAGGTGACAAGCTCAGAAATGTTAGTTTTCTAGACTTCTCTCATTTTCCCTTTGCTCTCTGCTCACTACAGAAAAGGCAACATGTCATTATTATTGTTCTTAATCAGACCTTGTAAGGTTGGACAAACTGCCCTTTACAGCACTTCCTCCCTGAGGAATATTCAACAGTGCTAGTCACATTCATTTAAAATGATCTGCTCTTCATTAGGCTATAACTGTTATTGGACAGACACAAAATTAATGCATATATCGACACATTCTCATACCTGAATAAGAGAATCATCAATTACCAATCACTTCCAAAACAACATCTACTGTGTGAGACTAAAATTATATTCATAATGTTAAAATTCTTCAGAACTATTACATTTATGCTGTGACAATGTTTGGTTAGGTTAAACACTAAACAATGAGGGGGGAAAAAGGTGAATAAGTAATTACCTTTTGGTTCTCGTCTGCTGTGGGTAAATTTAGTGTGTTATTCCTCCATATCCAGCTCACTCTAAGGTTTGTTCCTATTTAGTGTCACCTGACTGATGTGTAACTTTTTGCTTAGGTGTCTTTATGTGATAAACCAGGTTGTGTTTCTATCACTAGTTGAGTTTTCATCTAAATGTTTCTCAAAGTCCAATTAAATTTTAAACATAATGTGCAGGTGCTTGAAAACCCTCGACCTGACTTATCAGTCGCACTACTGCCACCCAGTGGCCTGACTCATCAGTGCACGCCAAAGTTTTTGCACATATGGACAGACAGAGGGACGAACGACAAACTGATGAGAATACCCTTCAACCAATGTGGCCGAAGGTAAAAAACTGCGAGACAATTTCACAAATTCTTAATCTATGCAAAGCAAATCATTGTCATCATCATGATTTTCAACTGTTAGTTAGATGTAATATTCTACACAATAGTTTACTGAGAAGTTATTTACAAACATATTTTGTCAAAAAACACACATCTTTACCTTTTGTCCAACAACACCTAGGCTGCTTCGTATAACATGATGGTATTTCTCATCTAATACAGCATTTACACTTGTTTTTGTTTTAAATCAGGAACAGTGCAGTCTATGCTGGGGTTGCACACTGTTGCTCATAAAGTTGGAATGAAATATTTTCTCATGAAATGACTGTGACGTGATTTATACTTAATAAAGTACAACTGGGACTCAGTATGTATACACCTGGACAAAGGTAATTTCTGATGTGTATAAATAGGAATAAAAAGACAAATGTATCTGAAAACAAAATTATTCCAACTTTATGGGCAACAGAGTATTTATGAATATTACATATTGTGCCATTTTTGCATTATTTTGAGATTGTCCTACATGTTATCTTAATATTAAATATGTTGGATGTTGTGGTAATATGTAAAAACTAGAAGGATAAAGAAGAATACATTATTTATTTATTTTTATTTTATTCCACATTTATTTAACCAAGAAGCCCCTTGCGAATACAATCTCCTCTTTGAGAATTAAGAAAATATACAAAACTCCAATATAACAAAGATGTTCAGATTATACCACGGATAGAAACAACAGGTAAAAGCAAGGATAGGAAAGGTACATACAACTGAATTCAGCTAGAAATAGTAATTACACTCTTCACTTACATAGCTTCATAAGAGAGTTTTGCATTCAACAAAGAAGACAAAATGATGGAGTTGTAGAATATTCAGAAGGTTATTCCAACACAAAACAGCTATTGATATGGGATAGAAAAGCATTCAAATAATGTGAGAGTTTACCCAATAATGAGCTTTTAATGCAACTGGACAGAGTATAAATCATATTAACGTAAAAAAATATATATATATATAAAATAACAACATAGAAAGAAACTAAGACAGATTTAACATCTTTGCACACAAAGGCAAATACATACTAGCTTTAGAATTCAGTTTGTTCAGCTAAAACCTCCATGAGGCTGAGGCAAAGCCGAAGTACAAAATGTGAGGTTAAATTTTTGTTCCTTTGCTAAACTGTGAATAGTTGTGCTCCAGGTCTTAAATCAGAGTGAGTGTATATCAGTACTCGAGGAGTTTCGGCATCTTTCACACACGAAAAGCGCCAACCCTGAAAATTCATACTGGTTTGAGTCTGGGGGGGTGGGGTGCACTAAACAGTAGTTCTCCCTAAGCACACATGAAACAAACCCAACAATGAGGTGGAAGAGAAAGGATGTTGGAAACAGGTGTGAGGCTGGTGTGGAATCTGGGTTTGAACAGCAGCAGCTGCAGGGGAAACACAGTGGAAGTGAGGCCAGAGCTGCCAAAGCTAATGGCTCCTCAACATACAAATAAGACGGAGGGAAAAGAGGCGCTGCAGCAAGGATCTGAGAGGAACACACCGGCCTGCACTGGAACTGAACTGGAAACCACTGAAGATCTGCCAGTTTCCATCCACCACAGTCACAAGCAGCTGGTGCATATTGGTAGTAATGTCATTTATAACCAGTGTTGTGCAAGTTACTTCCAAACTGTAATCCATTACAGATTACTTGTTACTGTTATTTAAAAGTAATTCCTTACCTTCAAATATTACTGTCTCAGAATTATAATGCGTTACATGATTCCTGGATTACTTTTGAATTACATACAAACTGTCGTCATAAACGGCACGTCCACAGTAAAAACCAACCCCCCCATAAATTTGCAGTGCATATGGATGGACAGATCAGTGAGTAACGCTATGGTCTATGAAGTTCGAATCCCAGCAGGAATGCTTGCATTTTTTTCAACATTTTACATGTTCAAACAGGGGGCGCGGCACCAAGGACACTGAAAGATAAATCCACAATCAATAATCGACATTAGCTCACCTTGTCATTGCTGATCACTGGGATCATGCTAATGCTAACTAGCTTCTGTAAAGCAGGTTAGGGTTAGTAATGAACATACGTCCATGTGGCCAGCAGACTGTCTTCTGCCGTCTTCACCCATTGGCTTAACACCAACAGGAAATAGAACTTTCCTGATTTGTTTTTGAATCCTTATGGTCTCACAGTCTTGCTGTTTTTTTTTTTTATTTTTATTTTTTTATTTGAGCAATTAAATTATGGGCAAAAAGTGTGTTGTAATGCAAGCGCTATTGAACATGTACCAAGTAAAATATTACTGAAAACTGATTAGTAATGCCTTTCACTACTGTGTTACAGCAAAAAGTAATCAGTTACTGTAATGCATTACTTTTGTAACATGTTACTCCCAACACTGTTTATTAGTGTCCCTTTACTGACAAAAACAATATCCATAGTTATCAAACTCATATCCTTCAGTGTCCATCATTACTTTAATGTTGTCTTTCCCAAAGCCAGGGTTTGGACCAGGGTGTGAAAAAGACTGGATGGGTCCAAGGGAACAGACACAGTGGGTATGAAATGTGTGGGAAGAGTCCGACTTTTCATGTTTGAGTCAGCTGATAATGCCAGTCATAATCTATAAACCATACACCCATCTGATTAAAGTCCACATGCATTTTAATGTTTTTTTTTTTTTTTTTTTCAGGAAAAAGAAAATCATATTCACTGTAGGACTCAAACTCATTTATTTCATGTGGTAAACACTCAATGTATCCACGACTCAGCTGTTACATTTAGGTTTGAAGACATAGCTGAATATCTTAGTGGTGTTTGGCCCCATAATCCATTAAATTAACCCTTTGAACCCTAATCCTAAAATAGTCTGTCTGGACTTTTTTTTTTTCTTGACTATAAAATGGTAAGGAAAATATGCTGTAAGTCAAATTTCAAATCAAATTGTATTTATATAGTGCCAAATCATAACAGAAGTTATCTCATGACACTTTACATACAGAGCCAGTCTAAACCAGACTCTAATCAACAGAAACCCAACAGAATCCTCCAGGAGCAAACACTTCTTACTGGAGACAGTGG
>JAPQRP010000005.1:11376235-11402743 GCA_037367295.1 Apogon hyalosoma
AGAGGAGGAGGAGCAGAGAAGAGGAGGAGCAGAGAAGAGGTGGAGCAGAGAGGAGGAGGAGCAGAGAAGAGGAGGAGCAGAGAAGAGGAGGAGCAGAGAGGAGGAGGAGCAGAGAAGAGCTCAGTGTATCAGATGCGTCTCCAGCAGTCTAAGCCATAGCAGCAGAACTTAGAGCAGCCTGAACCACCCTAACTAAAGGATCCATCAAAAAGGAACGTTTTTAACCTACTCTTGCACATACAGAGGGCGTCCACCTCCTGGACGGAGGCAGGGAGCTGGTTCCACAATCGTGGTGCTTGATAGATGAGGGTTCAGTGTGTTCCAGTTCACAGTTCATGTTCAACATCCTAAATCTCTCACTCATGTATATCTTGAGTGCCTTAATTGGTAAAAACTGTCAAACTGTAGTTCCTTTCTTTGTCTTTTTCAGTTATTTCACCCTGTTTTGACCTAAAATACACAGTAAAGCAAAACCACTGAAGAAAAGGAACACAAACATATACTCACAGCAGCTTTTATGACACTGAAACAATGCAAATTCGCAGCAGCAACTTTACCTGGAATAATGTGTGAGGGGTTAAAAGGTTAACATTTCTGCTTCAGTTTCTGTCAGTACAGTTCATGTAAACTGCATGTCTGGACTGTGTGTATCTGGCACCAATGTGGGCCTTTCCATTGACTTTCTATGTGATGATGCAGAGGACAAGAGGTCAAATAAGTATAGACCTGTGTTTAATCTGAGTTACGATAATGAGGACGGCCTTGGAAATCTTTCTCCTGTTGGCCGCAAGAAGTGTGAAATCTACACATTACGAGGTGCTGAGATTGGCCTTTTTTGTGCAACTGCCTCATGACACTTACTAGAGGTCGTTCAGTTTTCCCTGTTCAAAGGTCAAGGTTGGGAGTAATTCCCAAAATTGTTAACATTTTCAAAACCCACATCTCTGTCAAAATTCACTTGATTTTATTCTAATTCACCACAAACATGGATAATATTAAGATCTAATGTCAGGAAAAAGTTGCTGGTTTTCTAAAAAAAAAAAAAAAAAAATCACTATATCTCAAGATTTTATACAGAATTCTTTCAAATGTCAATGATGTTTGAGCTGTTGTGTTCTTGGATAAATTTGAGTCCTTATCCCTGAAGTCAGTGTGTGATCACTGGGGATCGTACATGTTGATATGTTGGTGTTAACCCGCTGCAGCCTTAGAAGGGCATCATGTACATGAACCCATATATAAGCAGCTACTACAATTCAACATGAGGGTTTCCTGAATAGGCCTGTGTTTAATCTGTGTTACGATTACGACGGTGACGGTGGAAATCTCTCTCCTGTTCTGGATCACTGGCTGCAAGAAGTGTGAAATCTACATTTTATGATGTGCTGATGTTTAAAGGTCCTGTTTCGTGTTCTTCAACCGGCTACTTAACATTGCTTTTCATGCAACACCGTTGTCCTCACAGACTGTCTGACAGCACACGTCCTTATCCGCACTGCTTCGACTCATCACACTGAGACAAGAAAAAATAAAAGTTTTGACACATAGGAAGCACTGAGACGCCGCCAGCCTTTGTATCCTGACCTCCAACGTGGACGTATTTAGACGAGGGAAATTAAAAAAAAAAAAAAAACTCCTCTGTCAAGTATTCTTAGTGTCAGTTCTTTGCGTCATCGAAACCAGAGCTACAGGTAAGACGTCGTACCTCACAGACTGTGAATGGACCCACGACGGTCCACTTCTCTGCGGTGACAGAGAGAGATAGGGATCTTTATGGATAGCCCAGGGAATCAATCACGTAAAATCGGGTTCCAGCCTCCATGCCTCTGTCTTATCAAGTGGCAGCATGCTGACCGATGGCCCAGATTCCAGATGATCTACATGCCTTTACGTAAGTGCGACTAATCCATCAAGAACCAGACCACCGAAACTCACTCCATCATTCCTGCTCGCACCTTTCACACTGGGATAGTTTTTCTTTCTTTATTTTTTTTTTTTTAATCACAGACGTGGAAACGAAAAACTATTCTGCCGAGAAGTATCTTCCAGTTAGCATCATTTTTAATAACAGACACGGTATCACAAACGTCACCCTAATAAAGCACACAGAGCTCACATGTATGCAGTTCATGTAGAGGTGAAGATGGAAACAGTTCTCTGCTCTCAACAGTGCAAAAGTGCACATCGTTAGCCTCATAGCATAAGTACCTAAGTCATTCACTATATGGACAAAAGTATTGGGACACAGTGAATTCAGGTGTTTCTTTTCTAACGGGTCTGGGATACAAAACAATAATGATAAATGTCATAATATAGTTTTATGTTGTGATAAATATCATCGTATTGCATTACTTTTATTTAAACTGTTATCTTTGCTTCCAAAATGCCTCAGAAATGTTTTTTCCTTAATTTCTCTTGATATAGATTTTTTTTTAAACTTTTTATTTTAAATATTTAAAACACTTTTACAGTACAGTAATGGGGGGGGGTTACTGTTCCATATGCACTCGCCTGCTTTTCCACATTAGATCTGGTAACAAGACTCAGTGTCCTTGAATATGGTCCATTTCTCCCATCTTTGATTGAAAGTTCCCACCTTAATCCTCAGATGAAACATTCATTTTCCATGGTATATATATTTCCTCTATAATGTCCAGCCATTGTTGTGGTCATCGAGAGTCACTTTTTAACCAGTTCTTTATGGCAACCTTTTTGCAGGCAAGAATTAATCTTTTAAATAAGTAAGGGTCTTCTCTTTTAATTCCATCATCAGGTATTAGACCCAGGTAGATAGTCTGGGGGTCCACTGGGATTTTATGATTCAAAATGACCTCCATTATCTGAAAAACACTGTTCCAAAACATTTGCATTTTTTACACGTCCAAAAGACATGTGAGTGGTTGGCATTCATGTGGCCACACCCTCTCCAGCATTGCTGCTGTTTTCCTAATTGTTTGCTTTTTATGTTTGGTGTAATTAAAAAACGAATGAGGTTTTTCCAGCCAAATTCTCACCAGCTATCCATGACTATGATTTTAAATATCCCACCTCTAAATTTCTAAAATGCTTTTCATGCTCTGACAGTAAATGCCACATCTACTTTCTTCACATTTCACAAAATCTCCCATAAAAGTTTAAGAAAATATTGATGTTTATAAACTATACAGACAAAAATATTCAAAAACATCATGCCTACAGCTGTAAGATGTGCTGTTCATGCTGATTTGATATTAATATTAATAATCAGTATATTTATCACAATATAAAACTATATTATGACATTTGTCATTTTTGTTTTACATCCCAGAACCCTGTTAGAAAAGAAACACCTGAATTCAGCGTGTCCCAGTACTTTTGTTTTTTAAACTTTATTTATGAGAGTTTTTTAAGTTGTTTTTTTTTTTAACATTCAAGAAACAAAAACAGGCCATTAGGTCAAGGGGTTAATAAAAGATCACATTGCTTAGAGAAACACCACCATTTTTATACCTAATGGTTTACAAATTTGTTTCCCAGGTTATGTAAATGTGCCATTTTCCCCAAAGTTCTTCACCCAGTTCTTTCTGAAGTCGTATTGTGTAGGTCATCTGTTCTAGTAAATGGAGATGTTTTACAATATTAATAAAGACAGTCATCGGTGGGCATTGTCTCTTAAGCCAGTATTTTGTGTGTCCCAGTACTTTTGTCCATATACTGAACGACTTAGGCAATTATACCAAGAGGCTACTGACATGAAAAATGAACACTGAAATATGTATTTAAAGTTTCATTACTAAGTTATTGTAGTGGTCATGATACAGGTTACTGTTGCTCTGCTGTGTTCCTTCTTGCTGACTAGGAACACAAATTTAAAGAATTGTAGACCTGGACTGATGTAAAAGTTGCATGAACTGATAAAACAGACTGACATCATGTTGCAGAATATCCAATGTAATTGAAGAGCACATGGAGACATAAAAATCAGAACTGAAAAAATCTGAATCTGTATGATCTGTGCTGTTTACACTGTCACTTATAAGCAGAAAAAAACATCTGATTTAGGCCACATTTACCTTCCAGTCTGACATTTCCCTTTTTTAGTTCAACGTCAGCCCTTTCCTAAAATGCATTTCAGCGGAAGACGCTGAAAGGTGAACAGTCGAACGACTACCCCAAACTGTTCACACACTCCCCTCATGCTTCCACTCCCTTTACTTCCTTCAGATGTGTGCTGTGTTTCCTCATCACTGAGCGGTTTTCACTGACATTTCTGCTGCTCTCGTTCTCACTTTGACCTCTGAATGAACCGGTGGCTTGTATTCAACCTGAGTTCTCCAGTCAAGACGACTTTGAAGTGACATTAACATCATTTTTTTACAAATCTGAATTTTATTGTATACGTTACAGCATAGTCGATTCCCAAAACCCAAAAAAGTCTCAAGTAGAAAGAAATCAGGATCATTATTTGAAAGGAAGCATTTCATTGTCATATCAGCTGTATTATTTAGTAATAATTTAATTTTCAACCAATAAAATCCAGAATAATAAACATATCAAGTAATATGTCGGCTTATGTTAATGCAGAACAGAAAAACATGTTACATATTAGCTTAGATTAGACTTTATTGATCCCACAATGGGGAAATTTAACGGTGAAGGCTGCAACAGAATAAAGTACAAGAAAAAAAACAAGGGTACATTATAAAAATAATGCAAAAAAAACAAAATAAAAAATAAAAGGAGTAATTAAAAACTGAGGTTAATACAAGATCCTTAACACAATCACTACTCAATGGATGCACTGTAATTGACTCAGTCATTGAAATTTTCTCATTTTTCATGACCATGTTACCTTTTATTTTTAACTGTACAGCTTTTTTTTTTAAATCTATTTTTGTATTTTATTCTTTTATTTATTCTTCTGTACAGCACTGTTATTTGTACAGCTGTTTTATGTCTTTTAATCTATCCTTGTATTTTATTCTTCTATTTTAGTTTTAGCCGTTCTGTGCAGCACTTCGGTCCACTGTGGTTGTTTTAAAGTGCTTCACAAATAAAGTTGGATTGGATTAAAAATACAGGACCAGCATGAATATGCAATGCAAATGTAATGTAATCAGGATACACACACACATAGCTGTAACGAACACACCTCCGTCACGTAGATTGAATCGTTTTTTTCTTAGAAATTCTTCCCTCTCTTCATTACATCTCCTTTTGACCTTGCTAATCGCTTTCTTCCTAACAGAGACTGGCCTGATTCCCAGCACTTCCAGCGTTGTCCTGAAGGCAACCTTTCTCCCACGAGTTTTCTATCAAATCCTACATTTTCTCCCAAAAGCTCCTATCGCCTTCCCTCTACAATTAATTCACTCATTTATCCTCTGTTCCAGTCAAGGTCAAGGCCTGTGATATCTTAATTAAAGAAGAAAAGACAGAAGAAAGTTTTCTGTCTTCAAATGAAGCCTCAAATTTGTGAGCTGTTCAATCAGATCTTTTAAACTCACTTAACCCCTGATTAATCCCCAGCGCTCTTCGGCTGGCTGCACTTCCCACTAATGAAATTAAGACTGCATAACAGATTCAGCGCACACTGCTGGGACAGGTCGCAGAATTGACAAGCGTTCGCAGAAGCGGTGCAGGCGGTGGGATGATGCTCATCACTTCCTGGAGCGTTTCAGCATGAGATGAACAGATCTGTGGCTTTCAGCGTCTGACCTTCCTGTTCCATAGTCATGCACTGATCAACATTAGAAACCAACACGTTTGGAAATTATCTGTTCCATGTCATATTTATCCATCTGTTTGCCTGATTTTATCCATTTGTTCTTCCACAGAAAAGAACAGAAGTATGATGACTGAAGTGACAAAGAACAAATGCACAAACTGATAGAATCTAGTCACCGTTTTAGTTGAATGTGTCAGAGCTGCATCAAAAAAACTGTTAAGGAACCACACGTTTTGTTTTTATTTTGAGACAAATAATTCAGTTTGATTTCTTGAGGACATGATGATTCTGTGACATATTGAAATACTGAATGTATAGTACACAGACCCTCAGTCTGGCTACAACCAACAGGTTTTATTGCAGCATGTAGACGTCTTCAGGCCTGGTCATACAAAAGAGTTAAATGCGAATAATTTCAGTGTCAGCGGTATAACAACACCAAAATGGCAAAACTTGTATATTCAAACTAAAATAAGAGACTTCCTGTTGGGTGTAGTTTAATACCTGAAGAGGATTTTTGGTACAGATTTCATACATTGCAGTAAAACCTCAGGCGGGTTCTTAATACCCTCACCCCCAAAAAGGTTCTGCAATCCAGTCTGTACCAGGTCTACAGTCAAAAAACAGCATGTTTTAACACAAAGAACGTCTGTCCCATAGCTTGGTCCTCCTACTAAACCACATGTCTCTGGATCTGGATTCCAGAGTTTTTACCCCCCACCACACTGGCCGCAGGGTACTGTCATCAGCTGATCATCCGTCTGTCTGTCCAGTATGTGCAAAAATGTTGACATGCACCACTGGTTCTGAACCGTGGGGGGCAGCAGATATATCAACAAAAATGATACGGTGAGGGGAGCTCACCTTCACTGTCTCAGCTTTATCGAAACGTCCTCCACATACAGGTCTAGGGCTGGATAAAAAAAATCGATCTTAGATAGTTTTTGTTTTAATTTTGTGTAATCGAGTAAAAGTGGATGAGATCAATTTTTCAGAGTGGGACCGCCAGTACCTGACCCAGGTACCAGGGGGGCCAAAACCAGCCATAAAACAGAATAAAGATAACAAAGAAGTCTGATCTGAACCACTACAGAAACATGGCAATGTTTCTGTCTGGTTCATTTGTCCGGCACATTGTCCGTCCTTCTGTCCATCTGTATGTGCAAAAACATTGGTGTGGACTGAAGGCCGAGGGTTTTCAAGTACGCGCACATCATGTTTGACATTGCTGTGATCTTGAAAACAATGTACACACAACCTGTCTGACACGGTCTATTGAAATTATCTACTTGCTGTGGCTCAAGAAAATGATCCAGAACCTAAAGCATATTTTCATTTAATTTCTAAATCCGCCACATGTGTGGGGTGTTCCTGACCAGGTGGTGTTTTTGGGATGGTAACTTCAGGTGTAGAATTTATGCTCAATGGGCCTCATTTACAAATGGTGCATACGCACAAATCTGTGTTTAAGCTCTGCATACAATTGTTTGACACACAAATCCGGGATTCATCAATATTTTTTTACCCAAATTTGTTCTTACTCTGCGAACAAATTTAGAACTAAGACCATGCATATGCAGAAATGAGGAAGGCTGAACTGACTTAGAAAATGCAAACACATACCTTTTAAGTAAAAGCAGAGCATATAAAACCACATTCATTAAAAAGGGATTAATTAACATTTTCTAAAATCATTAATTTACAAATATATACGCCAAATGTATCAAGCAACCATGAAACTGACACACTTTCACCTTCATCATTGTGACAATTAAGACATTCAGTGCGTTAGATCAGGTGGACCTTGTCCTCCACCAGTCTTCTTTTTTTTTCTTCTGATCCGTACTGTGTTGGGTTTTTTTTTGGCATCAACTTGTATGTCAAACCCCTTTTGTTTCATCTGGGCCACAGTGCGCTTCTCCGGGGATACTACTTTAGACAGCCTCGGTTATTGTGGTCCAAGCCGAGGAGACACTCTTGAAAAGTATACTTTTTCTGTCTTCCACCTTGGACACAATTGTTTCGATTTTTGTGGTTGTAAGTTCTTTTGTTTTTTACTTTTGGTGCCATTGCTTCTAACTGTGAAATTTACTACTTCTCTCCTCATGTAAACGCTTCCTTCATTCATGAATCAGGCAAGCGGTTTCCTTATATGGAGAAATGGGGGCGTGGTAGTACGCTAATCACAAATTGTGAGCACGTGCCTGTCAGTGTAGAATGATTCTGATTCACACACATGCACAAGGTAGTGAGAACAAAAATGGCTGGTACATAGGTGTCATGAATCCTGTGGCTACCTGATCCGTACCCAGAATCTGGACTACGTCACAGCCATCATTTACTGTTGTCATTTATGGCTGATTCCACATACATAACTGTTAATATAACAATAATATATAAAAATAACATGCCGCCATTGGATGAAATTCACAGCAGTTTCTGTAGGTTCTGTAGGAAAACCTCAGGCTACAGTCTTCTCCTCCTCTAGGTGGTGGGCCAGACTTAAATATCTTGTTCTTGATCAATACCAAGAAGCTGTGTGTGATTTCTTTGTGTGATGATATAGTAAAATATCGTTCAAACTCCATAGAAACTGTTTCCTTCGTTGCCTCACGCACTGACGTTAAATATAGTTTTTTAAACGCTATTTTGAGCAGGCAAAACAGCAGGACAGCTAAATGATAATGAGCAATTTGTGTTAAGTTTCATGGACAACCAGGATCCACTTCTGAAGATGAAGCATGTTAGAAAAGTAACAAACAAGAAAATGTTCTCAATAATAAATTGATCTTTTTGATTAGACAAGGCTGATTTATGCTTCTAAAATTGAAATATTGTCAAACTGTCATGAATAGCGCATGAAACGCAAAACACGTGACAGGATGTAGATGCGTTTCTCTGTGCGTCGTGCATACCGATCCGGTTTCTGGATATGGATCGGGTAGCCACAGATCCCACAGTGATTTTGTGTACGCACTTCTTTTGTGCGCAAAGTAAGAACATTTCCATACACATATTAAAAAATGATGCCCAATGTTTGTCTTTAATTATATACCATGCACTCCACCACAAGAAACATCAAAACAGTTACTGGTGGGGAGGATGTTTTAAGTCTGAGGAAGTGATTTATAATAATACACTTAATATGTTTTTAAATGCATTAACAATGTAATGGAATTTTTCAGTGTAGTGGACATGATCTAAGGGGGCGTTGGTCTGCAGTCTCATTTAACCAATCACATTTTATTTATATAACGCCATGTCATAACCAAAGTTATCCAATGACACTTTACATTTAAAGCTGATCTAAACCAGACTCTTAATAACCGATCTCTGAGGGTCTAATTGAAATCTTAGCTGGGCTCATCGAGTAGTTGGTATTGAAACTTAAAATGTGCAGTATCGTGACAGCAACACTTCGAACAGAAAGTCACCATTTTGTTCACTTTTTAATAAACAGTGAAGCGTGGGAGAGACAACCTGGGCCAGGAATTGAACCCAGATCACTATGATGAGCTGCAAAATTCATCACAAATCAAATGGGTTAATTCTCTAGGAGGAATTAAAGTGAAAATGGGATAAGTGCATATTCAATCTAAAATGGCGGACCCCCTGTTGGGTATATTTTATGTGTGTTCCCACCAGGTGAGACCCCACACATAGGTGCATTTTTCCTTTCTGTCTGAGGCACTATTGAGTTTTTTGGTACACCCATACCCAGTGTAATTGGCTGCAGAAATCTGCCTTGTTATAATGAACAGAGGAACTAATAGGGCTCAGGCATGTTTTCAGATATATTACCTTTTATTAACTAAAGATTAGAGAGTTCATGTGAAAAATCAGCATCTTAGTATTAGAAGTTGTTTTTTTATACTTCAGTCTCATTACAGTTTCTTCTGCTTGCCATAAAGCAGATTAAGCTCATTTCACTCTACACTGTTCACACATTCACCAACATGTCTGTAAATGTGTGTGTAGACGACATACAACATCACACAGAACAGTCTGATGAGCAGAGGAAGGCCCATGCGGTGGGTTTGAGGTCAGGACGTTGTTCACAGCTTCACGCCATCGGCAGCTCGTGGTAGGCGGCGTATTGTCCAGTCACATGATGATAAATCTGCACAAAAATCAGACCACAGCCATTCTAAAATATGCACATTTCTTTTGTCTTTTGGGATATGTGGTGAACTGTTAGCTAAAACACAAATCATGCTCATATTTTGTAGCTGAACAAACATTTTATTGCTTTGAATGTTCTACCTCTAGACTTCTGAATACTGTTGTCCTGCTTATGTCTTCTTTCACTCAGGATCAAAACTCAGACTTAAGCCCGGAAAGAAATAACAATTTGATATTTACTGTGAACATTTGTATAATGATAAACCTTTTGGCTGTAATTTTAGTCCTATAAAAGATTTCTACATTGTACCATCATTACAACAGTGGCTAACATAAGGCCAGTATCAGTTGTGTCTCTATAAACCAGTGACCTCACAGACAAACAAATCACAAATCTGAAAACTTGCATCTATGTTGTACATGACACACCCTTATCACCTCTGTATTTAGGTTTGTCTTAACATGCATAAGGTATGTGTGACGAAAGGGTTATTTATCGCTTGACACTGACTGCTGTACTGATAGGTTTTCTTGTTGCAATGCTAATTTCTTTCCTGCTGCTTTTTATTATATTTGAATGAAACAACTGTAACACTCGACAATTTCCCCCATGGATTAATAAAGTACTTCGACAATGATTCTGATGATACTGAGTCGATCAATCACATCCTATTGTCATTCTATCACTTTACATTTGATAATGAAGAGCAGAGGAAGTGGATGAAGTTGATAACTAAAGTCTAAATAAAACTCTATTGAAAGTTTATTTTAGATAAATGAATGAATTTAACCCTTTCTGGATCTTACGTTATCCTCCTAAGTTAAGAGAAGTTAGAGTAAACGTGAATAGAGGCTACAACATGGGCGTCACAGTCATTTCAGTTCAGGGGCCACATGCTGCCCAATATGATCCCAAGTGGGTTGGACCAGTAAAACAACAGAATAATAACCTATAACTAATGACAACTCCAAACTTTTCTCATGGTTTAGAGTGGAAAAATGCAATTACATTAAGGAAATGAAGGAAAATGTATACTTCTACAAACAAAAAAAAAATATGAACAACATGAACAACCTGAAATTTCTTTCGAAGAATGTGTGCAATTTTAATAATATTATGCCTCAGTTTATCATTCTGAAGTGGCTACTGACACAGTACTGTGGCACAAAATACCAGTTTGTGTATTACCACAGAGCCAATCAGTGCCCTCGTTATATCATGTCTAGACTGGTAACGCACATCCCAAAAAAGTACCGAAACAATCAGATAGCAAATAGACCTGGGTTCAATTCCTGGTCGGAGTATCATTTATTTATTTTTTTCTAAAGATTTTCAAATGGGGGGAGCTGGTAGGTAAATCCAACACTGATATAAATCCGACACTGGGACAACATTCACGGTGCAGAATTCGGAGCACAGCGCTCAATACACTGAACTGACACAGAACTGAGAAGTCACATGGCACACTAGCACATCTAACATGTAGCTCCGCCCACCTTCTCCAGCCTCCAGCGCAAAGAACACCATAAAACAACATACAGAGTATTTCTAACAATAATTCCTGTCCTAGTCTATATACTATCACTAATTTGTCGTTTCTTCCATGAATTGCCACAGTACTGTGGTAGAAAAATGCACAAAAAATGCACTAAAGTACACGCCATATATCACCACAGTACTGTGGCAAAAAAAAAAAAAAAAAAAAGAGGCGAATGAGTTCATGGAACAGTGTCTGTGATTGACTCTTAATACAAATGCTAACATTTGATTGGCTCTGTGGAAATAGACAAATCGATATTTTGTGCCACAGTACTGTGGCAGTAGCCAATGCCTTATCATTTACACATGTGCATTACAACTTACAGATCACAGTGGATCTACAAATACACAAAACATTTTGTAACAGACAGAATATTGGTAAAATATCACTTAAGACATTTCATGTTGTTCATATTTGTCCAGATTACTTTTTGAAAAGATAGTTTGTCAACATAAACATGTTCATGTAATTTTACATTTTACACTAAAACAAACAGAAAAATGTGTAGCTCTCATTATTTATAGGTTATCATGACAGTATTTTACTGATTTGATCCACTTTAGATCATCTTCATCTCTATGTGATGACATCCGTGATTGTTAAAATCTTCACTGTAATATTTACATTTTACAAATTCATATTGTGGGCTGGATTGGACCCTTTGGTGGGCCAGTTTACGCCAGGGGCCGTATGTTTGACACCCGTGGGCTACAATGTTCAGGCCTGGAGATGAGTTTCTTAAAAGCATGATGTTAGATTTAACTACCAGATAACAACACAGGTAGTGTTAACCCAAACATCCACCACCGACCCAAAGCATCTACTGATCTGAAATGTTTAGTACCTGTTAATCCACTAATCCTATCAATACATGAAAATAATTAGTGTAAAATACAGTTTGTCATCTTTTCATGGTCATCATATATGACCCATTTGGATGTTCAGAGGCACCATAGTTACCATGGAAACACCATCATCTTCTACAACACTGATTCACCAGTAAAACCCATGAAGTTGGATCAATGACAGTAGATGGAGGTGCTTGTTTTCATGTTTAGTTAATGATATATTTTGTTGAAATAGTCACTTTTTCCTTATTTTTTCTGATTTGATATAATAACCTTTGAATTCACTGAGCTTTTATGAACATCTACATGATCAGTAAATTAAATCTAGGAAAATACGTACTTTTCACTGCAACATGCAGAGGATTATATTATAATAAATGGTGATAAATCACTTTGTAAAGACAAAAAAATCATTTTGAAGTTGTGACAAAAATAGTTGTGGTCTTTAAGGTTTAAACACGACTCATGCTGTGGTATTATTATGTTTCCGTTTCGTTTCGTGTGTGGTCCTACCTGCCGCTCGATGTCAGCCAATAAGCTGCTTGCTCCGAGGCGAAACAGGTGAGGGCAGAGCCAGTCGTTACCCAGCTCCTCTTTGATGAGGGTGAGCCACACCAGAGACTCCTTGGCGGTCCGGATCCCCCCCGCTGGCTTAAAGCCCACCTGAGGATGACGCACAGCGGTGAAGAGGACAAATAGTTGACACACTGGGAATTGACACACCTTTCAGTATCTACACTCAGAGTGGAGAGGGTTCAGGCCACGTACATACAATACAGACTGTTTGTCTTAAGCCATATTCTGTTTCTGAAATGGAGCTGACTTTACCAAGCCTTTACCTGTTGGCTGCTGGGATAGACTCCACTCCCCCATGACCCTCTTAAGGATTAATGAATAAAGTTACAAGTGCCAGCAAACTGAAGGAGTATTTAATGACAGTAAGCAGCGTCCTGCAAGTCCTCCACTAACTGAAGCTAATCCAGAACTCCACATGATATATGTCAATGTATTATTCAGTTTAACATCTACACAGGACCAAATACATAAAATACATAAATAAATGAAACAGAGAAGAGGGTCTCAACCTTTTGATTAATAAGAATCCAAGCACCACTCTCCCAAATAAATTTGAAAAAACTAAAAGTAAAGAAAAATACATGTTATTTCTCCGTCAGCTTTAATCACAAAATTACATGATGATTCTGGGTTATACTTCAGTGCCGCATACTTTGGAGTTTAATGGTATTTTACTGGTGTTCCACATAACCTTTTAGTTTCAAATCAATACATTTTGTGTCACTGTAACATTAGTTGTCAGACAGTTTGTCACCACTTGATAGTGAATCCTGACTGATGTGGTGACGTTTAAATAAATCCAGTAACTGAGATTATGAGTTTTAGATGTAGACATTTCTAATAAAGCATTATAAACCCTAAACAATCTCCTAAAAACCTGAGAGTGTTCAGAAAAACTTGCTAGAATTGTCAGTGTTCACTAAAAGTTTTATTTCCCAGCATCTGAAGCAGATAGAAACATGAAATAAAAACAGAACTTTTATCATATATTGATGCCTTTGGTCTAATCCTTAGTGTTAATGTGAGAATAACGGTATATCTGAAACTGGAGGGAACTTGTTTTATTTAAACCAGTCATTGTGGGGTTTTTTTTTTTAGCTTCGGTTTCTTTTTGACTGGGCTGATTTTTAGCTTTTCTAGTCATTCAGACACTCCAGTATCAGCACATGTTCACTTTATAAACATGAAGTTTGTAGGTTTATAGCTAATGAATTCACACTACCATCGGTTGTAGTTAAGCAGACGTTATTGGATCTAGCTCATGATCAAGAACAGCTACTAACATGCTTCTTTATGAACTATTTATTGCCAAAGAGTACTGAAAAAAACACGGTGCAGTTCCTATATTGACCTATACCTTCTCCTTCTGTAATTCATAAGCATTTGTTTTAATTGTATCCAGTGTTAAAAGTTTAATTTGATGTTTATTTCTGTGGATTTATTTACTATTTTTGAGAATTACAACAAAACCTTTTTCAGCTACTGGTTGAAATAAAAGATGATAATGGCGCTGACAAAGGAGAAGAGCAAATATTCTATTATTAACCCTTGGTATTAAAAGTGGGTCTTCTTTATCCGACCACAGACTTAACCCATAAAGACAGTGCTACTTTTGTGGCAGTTCCAAAATATTTTTTTCTCTCTATTTAACTTTTCTTAAGTGATTCATCACCATTTATTATACTACTATCCTCTGTATTTTGTGTTTTTTTTTCAGTGTAAATTATGTATTTTCCTATATTTAATTCACTGATCATGTAGATGTTCATAAAACCTCAGATTAAAGCTGGGGGTTATTATATCAAAAACAGAGAAGTGACTTTTTCAGCAAAGATCTCAATAAATGAACATAAACTCAGTGTCTCTCCATCCACTGTCATTGATCCAACTCCACGGTTTTTACTGGTGAATCAATGTTGTAGAAGATTAGTAGAAGATTGAAGATTTGAAGATTGTGTTTCTACATTCACTACGGAGCCTCTACACGTCCAAATGGGTCATATCTGACGGCCATGAAAAGATGACAAACTGTATTTTACACCAGTTATTTACAGGTATCGATAGGATTAATGGATCAACAGGTATTAAACATTTAAAATCAGTAGATGCTTTTGGTTGCCAGTGGATGTTTAGATCATGGGTTAAACAAAGGCATGTTCTTATTTAGAAGTCTATTATTACATGTGCTTTTAGGATTTATTGTAAATACCTGAACCACATGTCTACACTGAACTGGTCTTATAGGTGTTTTTCCTGAGTGTTTTTATTCACATTTAATTGTGTGTGTAACTCCTTTATTTTTGGGATTTGCATGTGTCATCCTTGTATAAATGTGTTCACTGAGCTGCTGCCAGTCTTGGCCAAGATGCTCTTGTAAAAAAGGATTCTTAGACTCATTAAGTCGTTTCTTGGTTAAATAAAAGTTATTTCCAAAAGTGGCAGACCTCCATGGTTGATCCATAGTAGTGTTGCAGTTAATCAAACTGCAATCACACAGTCAGTTTGTGCAAGGATTTAGGGTGATCTAATTATAGAAATGGGTTTTTAAAAAATGACATAGATAACATTTTCTGTGTGTTTTTATGCTACTTTAGTGTTTGTAATGAGTAATTAGTACATTTTCCTTAAAAGATAAGAAAATTCTAATTGTGACCCATTATGCCCCATGGGACTTTACTTCAGAAAAAATATGAATGGTGGTCAATGGCAAACGACAAATAATTTTTACATCCTGTTTGAAATTTGTCACCATTTACACATATGAAGTGCATCAATTTAAAAGAAAATTTTACAAGTCAAGAAAGTCACAGTTTATGGCAAAGATAATGGAGCCACATCTAGTTTTATGTTAAACAGCCTGTGAAAGATGCCACAAACACCAAAATGTCCGCAGCCTTGGCACATTTTACCTCAACGTTTGAGGATTAGGATAAATTAAAAAAAAAAGATGAAATGAGGTTAAAATCACTACAGTCTGGTCATGCTGAAGCTGCAGAGACATGCAGTGACCCTAAACAGATTGTGTTGCAACGACGTCCCCTATGTGACTTCGTGGTGTGGAGTCTTTGTATTAATGTATTTTCACAATCTGATATTTTCTGTTTCACAACAAGCAGCAACTTTCTTGACTTATAAAATTATCCTTTAAATTGACAAACATATGTGTAAATCATGGCATCATTAAAATAGAATAAAAAATAAAATAACTCTACTACTACTACTAATAATAATAATACTAATAATAATAATAATAATAGTAATTTTTTTTCTGAAAAAAGGAGTGGGATTAAATAAGTACACTCTTTTTCAGATAAGTAAATATCAGAAAATTTTACAAAGTATGTCTTTTGTTTAACAGTACAAATGTCTTTTTTGGTTGTCTTATGTGGTTAATTTGCTTTGGGCATTTGCTTTTGTTGGTGGTTATATTGTTCTTTTCATTTGTCTGAAATAAAACATCCATTCATTCATTCAAGGTCCCATGGGACATAACAGGAGGGGGCGTGACTTCAGCTCCTTTTTTCACATTATTCAGCCTTATTCTAAAAAGTAAAATCTCTCTTCCTCCATAATTGGGCTATCATCCATTCCTACCCAAATGCAGGGGTCAGTTGCTGTACCTTGTGGCCTGTGCTCAGGAAGTAGTCGCGGATGGCCCTCACCATCACTATGGCAACAGGATACGTAGCGTTGACCGCCTCCTTTCCCGTGGACGTCTTGATGAAGTCTGAACCTGTAGGGTTTAAAACGTGAGTGTAGTAAAAGTCAGGCAGATCTTTTCATCTGTCTGCGTTTTCCATTCAAAGCTCTGCAGGAAGATTTCACCTGAGTGCAGCAGCTGAAGCAGCGAGCGAGTGCACGCCGCGAACGGACAGGGCATTACTCTGCCTGAACATATGCTGCTGCTGATGGCTAACAGAGGGCAGCTGCATGCTCATCAATAAAAGCCTTCATTTTTCCTTCCCTTCCTTCACAGCCAATTATGTTTTATCAGCTTTCCTGATAAAAATAGAAGATGAAATGACGCTCTTTTAATAGATTACCCACAAACTGCGGACTAGAGGAAAGAAAGAAGCAAAAAAAAAAAAAAAAATCAGCCCTTCTGCCTCCCTGGTGTATAATGACTGTTCATTACTGAACAGAACAAGATGAACATTTTCCAGTTCATTAAAGACATGTTCTATGTATTTTTCCAGTCAGGTCTTTTTTTCAGCCTCTCTCCCCTCTTCCTCAAACTGGCATAATCCTTAAGATTCGTTATGGGGAGTCTTAATTACCAGATAATGGATAACGGTTATTAAATGCGGGTGGCGGTAATGAAGCTCTATTCATTTGCGTGGGCAGGGGGATACTGGCAGCGAACAGCGCAGTAAAATAGCCTGCATCAGAGATTAATAGGTGAAATTATCATTCAATTTCAGGAATCTCATACGCAATTCATAGGAACAAGGGGAGATTAAGGAGCGAGTGTGGTGACAAAAGCAATGCATTTTAATAATGATCTCTATCAGAGCCCCTGACAATTTGGTTCTGTAATCGGCTTATTATGCGATGGCTAGTTAAGCATACAGTGTGTGTGTGTGCGTGTGTGTGTGTGCGCATGTGTGTGGATATGTATTGCTCAGGTTATGGGGACGTGTTTCCACAGTTACTAGTGGGGACTCAGCCGGTCCCTGTGAAGTAAATCATTAAGTATAAGTCGTGAGGGTTTTAAGGTCAGGTTTAGGCCTGGGTTTGGATTAAGCCTCCTGGAAATTAATGGAAATGATGTAATGTCCTAAACACACATGCGTGCGTGCGTGCGTGCGTGCGTGTTAGCGGCAGACATGTTTTTTTACATTTAAGTCAAGTCCAATCCATGATCAAGATGTAGTTGTGGATATTTTATCACTAAGGCTGCATTAAGCTGCTCTCACTGACAGTATGAGGTATGATGAATAGCTGATATGTTTGTTGCTTATATTGTTTATTGTATGTTATGATTTACTACTTGAGCTGCAATTGGAGACTGTTAAAGTGAATTGCCCATTGTGGGATAAATAAAGTTATCTATCTACTTTGCTTTAGGGTTGATTTTGTTTATAGTGCCAGTTAAAACCCTTGTTTGAATGTTTTGTGTGTTTGCTTAGACCTCTCTTTTTGCCCTGGAGAGCCAATGGGGATGACATATCCTCCTGGTCTCAGTCAAATCTGATAGCTACTTTACTGCAAAAAATATCAAATGGTTTTCTAGCAAAGAAATGATGACAAGTGGCATGAAGGACTTCAACACATAACTGATAAATAGTAGTAAGACTGGTTTTAAACATTATACTCCAGAAGCAAAATGATGACCTATAAAACAGAAGAATAGACGCCCACCCTGATGCCCCAGGAAGCAAACGCCAGTCTACGATGTCCCCAAACTGATGAAATCAAAGGTGGACTCATTAGGTTTGGTTTTACAAAAGGCAAAAACAGACAGATTTTAAAGTGGCAGTACCACAAGGTGGACAACAATAGCAATTATACATTCAGCCCATTTTTATCAACCTCACATCTCTTCACACACTGATTAACACACAAACCTTAAATGAAAAAAATCCTAAATATCTAATAAACTAAGTCTTCAAAATCAACATCCATTTGTCCAATATCAAGATGACACCTATAAACACCCCAATAGACTTGACAATATCTACAGTCTGCTCTAATTCTTCAAGGTACAGATGCACTGATTTTGCCCATTTCTGATTTTCTTTCTAAAACTACAATGGATTTTTTTTTTTCACGTTTTTCAATAGAAAATTCATCTTTAGAATATGAACAACCTTTACACTTAATATTATTGTCACTGATAAATCTGTAAATGAACTTTCTCAATTACGAGATTTTTTTCAACAAATAAAATGAATCTGGATATTAATCATACTGGTTTATATCCAACATTATTGAGGGTGGAGGTACGGTGATCACTCATGTTTGTTTGTCTGAATGAAGCCAAAAATACTGAGCCAATTTTTTTTTAAGAAACGTGGTGGAAGGATAGGACTCAAGCCAAGGAAGAGCCCATTTAATGTTGGCAGAAATTCATAAACAAAAACAGAAATCCACATATTTTTTATGGAGTTTGGTTGTATTAATGAACTTGGCGGATGAGCTGTGGTGCAGTTATATATGTTATACTATGTACAACACACACCTCATTTCACTTATGTATAATAAGTATGTTTTTCACTCAGAGTAGTAAAAGTTTATTTCACATTGATATGATTCAGCTTCATCCATGGATCAGCTGTTTTGCTATTATGCTTTAGTAACTTGAAAACTCAGCAAAAAAAAGTTCAGTCAAAACTAATGCACAGCTGCAGCTACGTGATTCAAATGAAGCTTTTCCATTGACAGTTTCAGTTCAACTCGCCTCAGCATGGCTCAGTTTGGCAAAAAGCGAGCTGCATTTCTATTTCAGGTATATAGTCTTCCGTCACCATCGTGATATAAAACATTATCTAAAGATATTTTCTGGGGAAGAATATAATTGTTTAGACAAATTAGTGGTCAATTTATCAAGACTGAACTGATTTGAAAATTTGTGCCAATGTTTTCTGAGATTTTCCCACGAGCTGCGCACCCCACATCATGACATGATGACATAACATTTGGTGATCACTTTAGTTCCACTTCAGATTACTTGGAACCTCAGCAAAGGTGATTCTAGAAATACACTGCCCTGGCAAAAAAACAGTCACACATGCAATGTTTCACTGCACTACCTTTGGTTTTGATCACAGGAGACATTCACTGTCATATCTTTTTTCTACATAATGCTTATATAGTGTCACAATAAGGTTCATAATATTTTTTTCATCCATAGTTGCATTAATTTTTGACTACTGATGATGGAGAATCGGACCACTGCAAAGTCTTCATCACATCCCAAATTAGAGTCTGGACTTTATGGAGGTTAATCCATGTGAGTAAATGATGTCTCATTCTCTATGAACCATTCTGTCACAAGCCTGATGATCCTGATCAGTCCTGGCATTGTCCAATCTTTTTGACATTAAAGACATGAGAGGCTACTTACTGCAGTTAGAGTTAAATAAACAGCCTGGACAAAAAAAAAGTAACTTCCTGGATTTAACTGAGCAAATGGTTCAATTCCTTCCATGAGTACGTACTGCAGTGGTTAATAATGTTTCAGCTGTAACAGGTTCTTTAACTCTAGCTGATGCAGTAACAGTATCTGGTGGTCCCTGCTCTCACACAATGGAAACAACTAAACAGTCATGGTAAGTCAAGGCCAGTTGTGTTGATATTTTCGGTGGAAAAGCAGCAAAACACCTGACTCTTTGGTCCAGACCTTTCAAAAGTGCAAGTGAAACCTCCTCCAGATGAATCGTTTCTAATGTTTCTAGATGGTTTAAACTTTTGCACCAATTGCAGGAAGTTAAAAAAAACAAAAAACTAAACAAAACACTGAAGAAGAATAAAAAAAAAAAAAGAGCAGTGACTCATAATTGAGATCAGAATGACACAAACACCCCAGAGGATGACGAGTGGAACTGACCGGCCATCATGGACACCAGACTGGCCTTGTAGACGTTGGTGAAGGTGCCCAGTTCTCCGATAGCCAGGATGGTCTTCATGTGAGCGTCACCGCAGGCTTCTCGGAACTGACGGATCTCATTGTACATGGCTGCAAAAAGACAACGAAAGGATCACTCGAAGATACGAGGACTAAAACAACTTTAAATGTTTCTGTTCCGACTTTGGATTTTAGTATAAAGTTTGCATCTATGGACTAAATGTCTGGCAACACAAACTCGATTATTTTCACAAACTTTAGTCAAACACTAAATGTTCTGCTCCTTATGCAGATCTCAACTCATTACAAGGGATGTAACATATGAGATTTATACATATATACAGATTTGTCAGCTCAGTGACTGATTTTATTTGTTGTTACAGTCAAGATTGTGCCTAAAATTTGTATGATTAAATTTGTACCCATTCAAAACATCAACAACAGATTATTTACTATTTATAATGAAGATTTCTTTATTGCCTTTGTGTAAAAGAAAGAAATTACACAGTGGGTGGAACTTTGATTTTTCTGATGACAGCAAGAGCGTGTGTTGAGTGTGTGATAATTCTAAAGGTTTACATCAGAGCGCACTGGGATCCTGGTGGTTTATAGTTTTGTTACAGCATGACAGTAATGTCATACACAAACCCATATGTCAGACTCATTAAATTCATATTTTTAAAGCCTACATTCAGATAATGTGGTTTTACATTTTTTAGGGACCCATGATGTCTGTTTATCTATTTACTTGTTAATTAAACAGAACTGTAGCATCCATTCACATTTAGCATCAAAAAGGGCCATGATTCAGTAAAACACCTTATAGAAGGACACACGGTGTAAAAACTCAAGCTCTTCAAAAAAAAAAAACACTAACTATTCCTTAATAAAAAACTAAATTAAACTAACATTTTTAAACACATTGGGTTTATTAGAGGCAAAGAAAACACAGTTATTGAAAACAGACCAGATATTGTTAAACTGAGAAGTTGTGTAAATGCTCCTAGAATAAAGAAAATAATTTTGTTCATCTGCTGTGATTTTATTCAAACCACTGTTTTAGCTTGTTACTGGATAAAAGTAACTCAACACTTGTTGGATAAAATTAGACAATTTTTCATTGTCTAAAAAAAACTAAATAAATAAATAATAATAATGAATTTTCTACTTGAAAAAATTCTGGACTAGGGAGAGCAATAAAAAATGCTAATTATCAGATTGTTTGCATCATGATAATTAGCTTTAAATTAAAGATATGAATGACAATGCATTTATTATTTTGTCTTCAATGTTTAATTTGTTTACTTTATCAACTAAAACACTTATTTCACAATGTTTCAGTGACTTACGCAGTTGTTCAAATTCATGTGTGCATATTTTGATGCTGAAAACTATTTAATCAATGTGACGATTCTTAATGTTCAACTTCTAGATTTGGACAATTTCTGCTTTTCAGTAAAGAACAACATAGAAGAGTAATTTTAAAAAAATCATAAATTACAATGTGGCTTCATAAGCTTTCACTGGACAGAAACAATGATTTGACACCTGTTATAACATTTACTGTGATTATTGATAGATTGACTGAACTTTTTAGTTTATAAACAAGGGGCACTTCCATTTTTTCACTCTTTTGTGCAGTGAGGACTCATGTATCCTCTTATCACAGCTTTGGGATGTCTTTCATTGCAGACCAACGCCATTTCTGAGTTTATTTACCACTGAGGAGTGAGAGTCGTACATGGATGCGCCGTTCTTCATCAGCCTACCTTCCCACTGTCCTGTTAGGGCCAATGTCCTGTTGATGACGATGTCGATCTCGGTGGCACCGTCGGCTACAGCCATGCGCACTTCCTGCAGACGGGTCTCCAGCGGTGTCTGGCCCGCGGGAAAACCAGTGGCCACTGGGAGAAGACAGAATGACAGGTTTTACTCATGATCCTGATGGTTTTACTCCACACACCAACACTGTGACACTGCTCAGCTTCAGCTGACAGCAGTGAAAGTCTGTGTCATGTGACTCACCTGAGGCCACAGGGAGGCTGGAATTGGCTGCTTTGAGGGATTTAACTGCATTAGCGACACGAGATGGATACACACACACTGCAGCCGTTGTCACTCCTGACACAGGAGAAGATCGGTTAGAATTAGTGGTCTGTGTCGCCCTCTAGAGGCTCATTTCAGCCCTGTACACACACAATCACACACATCCGATCTCATGTGGAGGGTGGAAAATGAACAGTTTCTAAACTCCAGTAGAGGTACAGATACTTGTGTAAAATAAAAAATGAAAATAAATACAATTTAAAAGTACTGATTCAACCTCTGTGTTGCTGTAAAATGGAAAAAGTACAGGCTCTGATGCACAAATGTTAAATTTAAAAATAAAAACAGAAACATGGAGAACATTTCAACTGGCCGCTCCTGTGTAAAGTGATCTTAAAATCACTTCATGAAAATAATGTAGATTAAATTCATCCCACTGTGTGAATGAATGCCTTGTCTTAGCGCTCAGTCTTATCATCTGTTTCAAAATGTCTACATTTCCTCCTAGTGGTTAAAGGTAAAACTTTATAGGATTATAGTGGCAATGTTAATATATAAACAATTACAAGTGTAAATATAAGACACAGATTAAATAAATGTTGTCCTGACACATAACTGTGCCTGTGATGGTTTTCAAATGTCTGTAAAGAAGGAGTCTGACATTTACAGATGTTTTTTTTTTTTTTTACAATGAAGCATGTTAGGGATTTTAAGATAAACTACAGATGCATCAAATGTCATTTCCTCTTAAAGCAAATACAATAAAATAATTTAGTTGAAACTCTTTTATGAACATATGTGAAATGCACAGCATAAAACATTTCAACAAATCTAACAGTTTAATATTAATATTTAATATTTTAAAATGTGCATCATGAAAACTCTTCATCATAAAGAGGAAAAGAGGAGTACAAGTACATTTCCAAATAAATAAGTATGTTTGCTTAAGGTTAAAATATTTGTTCTATTTGTGCAGATGGTAAGAACAACCACCGTGCACCATTTCTATGCAGAACCCCAGACTGTGTGTGTGTGTGTGTGTGTGTGCGTGTATGTGTGTGTGTATGTGTGTGTGTGTGTGTGTGTGTGTAGCAGACCTTTATCATGCATATCCATGCTCTTGAGCAGGTCGTATCTCACGGGTTGGATGGCTTTCAGACACAGCCGGTGGACATTGGACGGTGTGTCATCTCCAGCCAGAGTGGTCAGGTCGATGCAGGTGACAGCCTTCAGCAGCCAGGCAGCCTGCAGGCCAAACACAGCCACAGGGATGCAAGCATTAGCCAAAACAACACTCCAGGAGGAACATCAAAACAAATACTGTATTTCTCTTCATCTTCACAGGGGTTGATTCTAAACTGTTCCATTTTTTGACTGTTCTATTTACAACCTGTCAAAAGTCTGGTGTGTTTTGGGAGGATTTAATAGCAGAAATGGAATATATAATAGTCATGATGAGGCTTATGTTTGGAGTGTTCTTCTATAATCAAACATGTTGCACTGCTACGTTTCTACAGTAGCTCACAATGGACTTTTTCCTCTTTTTTTTATTTTTATTTTATAGCACATTGTATCCATAACTAAGGTGCATTATCATCATCTACTATATTTGAGTGAAGACCAGAATTATTTGCCACTTAAAAAAAAAACCAGAACGAATCAAACAAAAACTGGCTCTAAGGGGGACATATCATCATTTTAGCACAATTTTACAACAACACACACTGAATCACTCCATTTGTATACTGAGTAGAATGTGTTCACTCCCAAAAAGAAGCACATTTCTGTACTGCAGGACCACAGAGGAAATCAATGCAAAGAGGCAAGTAGATGCATATATGCACCGAGTGAGACAAACAGTTTCCCTAACAAGTGTTATTGTGACAAGTCGGGTTTCACTCTTGACAGAAATGGCGATCATTATGTAGGTGATTACTGCACAAACATCATTTATTTTCAGCCCCGAGTAGAGGAACGTCACCAACCACTGCCCACTGCACTCGTGGTGTTAGAGCTGCGTTAATCTAACACCATAAGTAAAACACAACATCTGAAACTGAACTGTAAACATAATAGGACAAACCATAGAGCAACTGTGTGACAGAAAACATTTTAAGGTCCATAAAGCTACATTACTGTCTCTGTATGTTTGCCATGGATGTGCAGTGTTTCACTGTCTTTTACAAACAAATCAAAAAAGGAAGGAGCTTCAAGAAAAGAGCTGAAAATGTCTGTTACAGTTGCACTTTACCATGAACCAAGTTAGCATGAGTGTTAGCTTCTGTAGCATTGGCACCCACTGGTTGTAAAGGGCCAAAATGAGTATTTTGAAACACTCCAAAAACATGTCAGTGGCTGTATTCATCAACTGAGCTCCTGTTAAAGTGTGAAATGAAAAGATCCGATCATTCTAATGTGAAGTTTTGTGTTGTACATCGTAAGCAGAATACATTTATTTTGTTGGTTAGGTAATAAATTAAAGATGATCATTTAGAAACTGGGACAAACACTGCTGACAATGTCTTGACTCATTTTCAACTAAACCATAATTCATCATAATGACAAAACTTATTCAGAAACTGCAGTCAAACTTAGAAACACATCCTCATGTCTTTCACTTGATTTATACAATACAGCCTTGTGTATCATTAATTAAATCCTGACAGAAAAAAATCAATGTAATTCATTCCTATGTTTAGCCTCCACAGCATATCAAAGTAGATCTTTACCTGAAATGGGTATAAACCGACATGTTCTGTGTGTGTGAATGTGACGATGGTGATACATGACAGATCATTTATGTCACTGTGTCTCAGGTGCTGGCGAACTCTACCTGCCACTGTTTCTTGGGGGTCTTCAGTGACTGGATTTGCTGGGCTCGCTTCAGGACTGCCTGGGTGTTCACTCTGACCTTAGATATCCTCTCTAGGTCTGAGGAACAGACACAAAATAGGAGTTTGGTTTATGTTTTCAATTTTAAAACATTTCTATTCCATTTGAGCAGTTGTAGCATCATGTCTAAATACAATTATGCAATGTGTACTGTACAGTCTATAGCGGTGTCAATCAACTAGTCCCATGGCAACCAGTGTTGTAATACCACTTCATACCACTAGAGTGAGTAGTGAGTCACTGTAGCATTCAATGTACCCTCGGTCCAACATAGGACAAAGAAGAATTACTGCTGCTATGATTGTATGTCCATGTTTCATCATTACGGTCAGTGTTCTACTTTGCTATGATTAGATGTAGATTAGAATAAATAGGAAATAAGAGTTAATATAACCTATAAGAATAGTTTGAGGATAAATGGAAAGAGTTGTGGAAACAAGGTTGGAAGTGTTTGTTCTTACCACCTTTAAAACATGCCACCTGGGCAGAGTGATCTCACATTCCTCAGATGATAATTAATTTGTCAAATTATCTACTTTTGTAAATCATGTTATTAAATAAACAATACTCTACAAACGTTCATACTCAGCTTTCTGTGGATTTCAGACAGTGATGCATCATTGGTGTCTTCAAGCATTACAAGCAGTACAACAGGGAGTTTATGTAAGTCCATTCATAGTTCTCCTTCAGCATTTGTCATTTTCTGTCACTTTAAAGTTTGTGTTGTTTAGTTGTTGAAGAATCAATTATGTGAAAAATTGCATGAAGTATATGAGCTGCCAGTCCAGTTTCTGACCTCCAATGTACCATATCTGACTTCCACAGATGATTTGTAGAAGTAATGGTACAAAATGCAACTTATAACTGTAAATACAATTTTGTTTCATCATAAAACTCCAATACACAGAGGTATGTACAACTGAGAAAACAAGGAGTGTTTCTTTTATCACTGAACATACTTGTGTTAGATTTCTTCAAGTTATTGTCAGATATTGTATTAAAAAAACAATTCTAAATGTATGTAAAAATGTTTATAGCTACATTATAACAGCAATAAGCCACCAGACAAGAGAGAAATTTTATAAAGTTTTGTTGCCACTTGAGTAAATTTTTATAATAAGTGTAAAAAAAAATATACACACGTGGTCAAAATTGTTGGTACCCCTCTGTTAATGAAAGAAAAACCCACAATGGTCACAGAAATAACTT
>JAPQRP010000005.1:11415918-11426816 GCA_037367295.1 Apogon hyalosoma
TGTGTGTGTGTGTGTGTGTGTGTGTGTGTGGGTGTGTGTGTGTGTGTGTGTGTGTGTGTGTGTGTGTGTGTGTGTGTATGTGTGTGTGTTTTTGTCCAGGTTGTATATTTCAGTGTAGTGTCATCATAACTCATGACTCATGTTACTTTTTGATATGATGTTAGGACACGCTCATGATCATTTTTACATCATTTAAAGAAGAAATATTACATGTAGCACTATTAATAAATAATGTGAGTGGTTAAACACCAAACCACAGCATTTTATTTATTTATTTATTTATTTTTACAAAGGGTGCACACATCCTGTAATAAAAAGACCTGAAATAGAACTGATTTGAACCGAAACATTGTCCATTTTGATACGTAAAATGAAGAAACAGAGAAGAGGCTGCTGTTCCCAGATGTGTCATTGAACATGTCATATATTAAAACCACTTTAATTATTACAAACTAATACTTGTCCACATAGGACACGTGCATATTGTGTCGAACAAAAGGAGTCACTGTTAGAGACTCTGAGCAGAGGCAAAGTGAAGAAACCACTGAGCCAGTCCATCTTGTCTGACTGCTTCTCTTTGTGACAGAAAAACAAAGCATTGCCTCATTTTGGCGCTCAGCAGTGATTTGAACAGCTAACTGACACACAGGAGGTCAGTATAGATTCATGTCCAGCCCAGTTTCTTATGCTTTCAGGGCTGGTTCCATTTGTTCATAGACTTAACATGAGGTATTTGTGAAACCTTTGAAGAAATGCACATACACCAAGAACCTCCATCTCCAGAAATGTCACTGAAGCTGAAGCCGACGCATGATGACGGTTTAAGGACATTTAAGTTTATATTTTATTAACTGTATAATTAGTGAATTCTTCATTTTGGTGACATGAATCTCAGTGCTATTCACCACAGATGTCACAAGAACCTGAGATCTGCAGTCTTCAAACCTGAATGGTTGGTAGTGCATTCCTGCTGCTTGTATGATGATCTGTGGTTTTGTCAACATAAACCGACAAGGAAGTGGAGCCTGTGTGTTTAGAGAGCAGATGTGTGTTGCTACTTAAAAGAGTAAGAGAAAATATTTCAGATAAAATCCAAATCATTCTTGAATTACATTTGATTGACCTTTGTTATTTGTGTTCCAGAGTGAACTTGTGTGTTCTAATGTTGACCGTTGCATACCAGTGAACTGGATTGAGTTTACAGACTCAAAACACTAAAATGAGTCCAACGTGACAGTCATGTGACAGTTAGTCTTTGGCTCTGGTTGTGGTGAGTTCCCTCAGATTGGATCCTGAATAAATTATGTCATTATCCACTGGTCAGATTCCCCAGAGTCACTGGTTTCTAAAGGATGTTTCTGTAAAGCATCTGCTGACCTTTCATTCATTCATTCATTCATTTATTCATTCATTCATTCATTCATTTATTTGTTTTGAGCAGAAGAAAAATTTTGCATTTTTTGTGTACAAGGAACTAATGGCAGAGCAAATACATTAATAAATAAAGGTAATCAAGATGATATATCAATTGCCATGTGCACAAGTATTAAAAAAATAGATTCAATATGTACTGCTCAAAAAGGAGTGGGAAGAAGAAAATGTATTAAATCCCACCCCCACCTCTCATTTATACAACATAACACATGACTTTTGCGTCATTAATGATAAAGTTACATCTGTTTAGAGTCCTAATAATGTAAATAACAGAGAGTAAACAGATTAGGAAAACTGATGTATATTACACATAGTAACTATCTAAATGATAGTCTGCATAACTTATAATACAACATATTCAACAATAATCACATACCAACATGGTAAACAATGACAAGCACAAATCAACAAAGGTAAGAAAGAGCCAAGGATGGAAAGGCCCAGCAATTAACAATAAGTCCCGCCCTCCCTGTACTGAGACCAGACCATCCGTTTGTGAAGTGCTTTAAAACTGTGGATGCTTTGGCATTGGTTATGATGCAGATCCAGACTGTTCCACAGTTTCACCCCACATACTGACAGACTAAAGCTCCTCCTGGTAGTTCCAACCTTAGGTACTGTAACATTTCCAAAGTCTCTTATGTTATAAGTGTTCTCTCTAAGTGCAAAAAAACTTTGTATATTACTTGGTAGTGATTTGTTAAATGCTTTAAATAGAAATAACCCAGTATAATATTTGACAAGGTCATGAATCTTGAATAAGTTGAATTGAATAAACAGATTATTACTATGTGCTAGTAATTGAGCCTTGTGAATGATCCTCACTGCTCATTTCCCTCCACCTTCCCTCCATAGTTAGTGGTTGAAAACTCCTTACAAGCACACTGGGCTAATTCAGTGGATTAATAAAAGGGATTTACATCAGGGTGTTAATATTAAGGTTTGAACATATGCTATTTATAAAACTGGACAAAACCTCTGTGATTTGATTCATTGGTTTGTGGACAGATTAGTCAGCAGCTTGGCTTTAGGAACTAGAAGTGACCATAATTGGAGAAGAGGATGGAGCTGAAGAAGAGCCAGGGGTGAAACCACTACTAACACTAATGTACTGAAAACACTGAACGCATCACCACATTACACAAACCCAAGTCATTTCAGCTCCAACTGTATGAATGAATACAACTGTGTTTGTCCACAGTGGTTTCACATAATGTATGATCTAGTACTGGTTGTAATTAACAGGTTAGCTAACAGATGTACAATACAAAACTAACACTAACATTAGTGAATGAAGCTGCTTTCTGTTTATTGTAATTAATCATCCTCAAAGTTTTAAAGCTGTGTTTGCCAACCTTGGTGCATTAAAGGGTCCCCTTTTTTCAGAAAAGCAAAACAGTGTTATGACACAGTATCTAATTTTCTAATTAAAATAGATGGAGAGTGTTCTTTGTCTTCACTGATCTGTTCAGGTCAGATGGTATGTGTGCAGGCTTTTCTGTCTTTTGCAAAGATGGACCTGAAAATGAGATTTAACCCATAAACACCCAGTGTGACTTTCGTGTCAGTTCCCAAATGAAGTTTTCTTTCTCTTTAACCTTTCTTAAGTGATTTATCACTATTTATTGTAATATTATCCTCTTTATTTTGCAAATTTTCAGTGAAAATCAAGTATTTTCTTATATTTAATTCACTGATCATGTAAATGTTCATAAAAGCTCAAATTAAAATAAAGGGTTATTATATCAGAAACAGACAAAACTGAAGAAAAAGTGACTTTCTCCGTGAAATCTCTCATTAACTGAACATAAACGCAGTGTGTCCATCCACTGTCATTGAGCCAACTCCATGGGTTTTACTGGTGAATCTATGTTGTAGAAGATTACGGTGTTTCCACGGTAACTATGGAGCCTCTGAACGTTCAAATGGGTCATATCTGATGACCATGAAAAGATGACAAACTGTATTTTACACCAATTATGTACATGTATTGATAGAATTAGTAGATTAACAGGTATTAAACAGTTTAGATCAGTAGATGGTTTTGGTCAGTGGTGGATGTTTGGGTTTTTATGGGTTAATTTCTGATTGAGTTACCAGTGACCATGACTTCCCTCGCTCCCGATCCCGTGCATGATGTCCACATGAAACAACAGAGGAAGTTTCATCAGAGTTCACAAGAGTTACTGATGCCTCCATCAAACAAAAGTCAAAGACATTTTTCTTTGTCAGTAAGAGTTAAAAATCCATTTTGTTTGCATCCCCTACCATCTGAGTTTTTGGTGATTGATGTGTTGTTAACACCTCTTGTTAATTTTAGGTGTGACTAACATTTTTCATTTTATCCCTTTAATATGGATCACTCACCATGGAATTTCCCTTGAGTCTGTGATTTAAGAGAAAGTGTTAAGTATGATAGACTGACACAGTGCGTTACCTACCTGTCACACACATTATAGGATGTGGAGTTACAATAAAAAACAGTACATTTATAGTTAACCCTTAAAGACCCAAACAGCAACTGCTGACCAAAATCACCTACTGATCTAAAATGTTTAACAACTTCTGATCCACTAATTCTATCAAAACATGTAAATAATTGGTGTAAAATGCAGTTTGTCATCTTTTTATGGTCATCAGATATGACCCATTTGGACATTCAGAGGCTCTGTACTGAACATGGAAACACTGTCATCATCCTCTACAACATTTACAGAAAAACCCATGGAGTTTGATTAATGACAGTGGATGAAGATGCTTATTTTTACGTACAGTAATGATATCTGCTAAAATGTCACTTTTTTTTTTTTTAGTTTTCTTTGTTTTTTTAACATAATAACCCTCAACTTTAATTTGACCTTCCATGAACATCTACGTGATCAGGAAATGAAATATAGGAAAATACATGACTTTCACTGAAAAAAATTCAAAACACAGAGGCTAATATTATAATAAACGATAATAATCGTTTAAGAAAGGTTTAAATCTAGGCTGAAAATTCATTTGGGAACTGCCACAAAAGTAACACTGTGCCTTTATGGGTTAATACAACATACATCATCAATGATTGGGCCTCTGTTTTTGCCACTGTAGCGGCAAAACTATATGTCACTTAGGCTGCTCATATTTGACATTTGTGTAGTTCCTATCTAACTACGTATACTCCTACCATTATATAACTTGTGTGCCTCTTACTTTTAAGCTCTTCTTTCTCTAAGTGATCATGCTGACACAATGCACAGAGCATCCTACACTATCCATATCTAATGTCACAGTACACCCTTGGACCATCGTACAGTAGAAGAACATGAAGTGTTTTGTCTCTCGCTGGCACACATGACCAGAGGTTCCCCCATTTTACATCTCATGGTCCTCCCCCCTTTCATAGAAGAGGGACTCTGAGTGTCTCCTGTCTATCTCATGATGGCTCCATGATGTTTTGTCCTCTTGTCAGCTGACTTTAACTTTGCCTTCATTTCTGTCAGAATCATGTCTGTTATGTCATATCTAATGTGTATGAAACTCACCGCCAGTGCTCCTCCTTACCCCCTTTTCCTCCTACACTTTAGCCTTGTGCTTTTGTTAGAGGGGTCCTCCCTGCAGGGGGTGAATGAACTCACATGGAAGACCAACTTGGACTTTTGTGTTCTCCACTGACAGATTTTTCCACCACACCACCTACATTCACATAAGCAGAGGCTAAAGGATGGATGAGCAGATGAAGGAAAATTAACTCCATCTACATCTCATTTTATCCCTCATTACTCTGGTGAATTACGCAGCAAAAGCTAGTGAACGATAAATATAAATGCTGCCTTTAAGTTATTCAGCTTATAAGTCTGTTAAATACTGTCCCCACTTGCACTGATTGCTTCACTGTTTCAGCTGAAACCAGGTCTCTAACTCTTTAACCGATGTAGTGAGAAGCTTTGCATTTCTTACCCAATAGTTTGATAGACAGCATAAAGACTGGACAGGGTCTGGATTCATCAGGCTCAGGTGTTGATTCAGGGAGAATGAGACACCCAGAATTTAGACCCGAACCCCATTAATAATCTCTAGGATGTGTTGTAGAGGACTTTACATAGTGGTCTGACTCTATCATCAGTCCAAGATTATAGTAGAAAATGAATACAACTCTAGATGTAAATATATAATGTGACATTGTATGAGTCTTCAGTCTTGGCATTAACAAAACCACAGAGAGTGTGTTCTGTAATCAACACGAAAGGTGATCCATTCATATAATGTGGGCAGGACATTTTTTTTCTTTTTTGACCTTTTTCTGCAACACAGACATTAAAACTCAACCCCCACCACTGTTGGATCTTTTCCAACACTGAACTTTTGACCTTTACCGAGGTTACCTTATCTGCACCATGTCTCCTAAACAATATTTACACATAGTCACATAGACATGTGGCTTCTTCTCACTGTGAGACTGAATTACTGATTTTGTCATTGACCTGAGTGATGCAGTGAATTTCAACAGTTGAATACATTTTAGATCATCTGTGATTTTCTGCAAGAATTCACCATAATACAGTAGTCCTTTAACATAACCTTTTTATATTGTATTTATATAATATTATCTGTGTCTAGACTGTTCTTAATAGATGTGTTTTATTGTATGTTATTGAGGAAATGTTTTTGTTGTCATTAATATTAATACATTTTATGTCTTTATTAAACTTATGACTTTCTCTATTTAACTTTTCTTAAGTGATTTTTTACCATTTGTCATAATATTATCCTCTGTATTTTGCATTTTTCAATGTAAATCAAGTATTTTCCCCTATATTTCACTCATTAATCATATAGATGTTCATGAAAATGCAGAATAAATTCAAAGGTTATTATTTTACAACAAAGAAAATGGAAGAAAAAGTGACTTTTTCAGTAAAGATATCGATGACTGAACATAAAAACAAGCAACGGTGACTTCTGTCATTGATCCAACTCCATGGGTTTTACTGGTGAGTCAATGTTGTAGAAGATGACAGTGTTTCTGTGTTCACTACAGATGCATTTATTTTTTTTGTTCATTTTATTAATTTTACTTGTTACTTTATTTGTTTTTGCTCATGTTGTTGCCTATTTAATTTGTTTCTTCAGTTTTATTCAGTTTGTGGCTTACATTGTATGTGTTACTTAATATTTTGTTGATTTTTTAATTCATATTTGTTCATTTTATTTGTTAATTTATTCAATATTTAATTTCATTTTAATCTATTTTTTCATGTTATTTAATATTTTGGAATTGTTTTGTTTTGTTCATTTTATTTATTATTATTATATAAAATCCAAGTGTCTCCATCCACTGTCATGGATCCAACTCCATGGGTTTTACTGGTGAATCAAAGTTGTAGAAGAACAGTGTAGATGAGTGGCAGTTTTTGGTGGCTGGTGCCTGTTTGGGTCTTTATGGGTTAATTAAGAAATCTAGGAAAGAGGACATCACATGTAACATTTAGGTTGCTGAAAAAAATTTTATGACACTGTTTTAATAAAGTCAGGAAAAAGGTTTAGTAGATTATAATCTGTTTTAGTGTATTTCCATCACCTTGCATGCGTGATTGTGAACCAGAGTTATTAAATCCGAAGCTAAAAAGCCCAGAATGAACACAATTATGGACTGTATCTTATTATAAAAAGCTCAAAACAGACAAAATGAGGGACTTGATCTACAGATAAAGTGCAAAGAGGCTGGTTCAATTACATAGAAAATCAAATAAAGTAAATAGGAGCATGGGTCTTGTTCTACACCCATGGGCCCATGTGTGGATAGTAACGATAGAAAGCAACATGTAGCAGAAAAGAGTTTCTGAGAAGTGACCCAGATTTACCATGTTAATGTTCAGTCGTTTCCATATGTAACCTCATGTAATGTTTACTCATGGGCGTACAAAACAGGTCAAGAAAATCAAACACTGGGTTCGAGCTAAATTGCATCTGTTTGCTTTGGGATCCTTGAAAAATATTTAATATTAGGGCAATACAGTTTTTATGAGTACGTCACTTTCACTTTTATCACATTCTATACAGTGTGTGTGTTTGTCGATGTCTATTAGTACATGAGTAAGTGTATAATGTGTATTTGTGCACTGGAGACTTGTACATTAATACTGTGCTTTTGTATTTTTCAGGTCATTGAATTCTGCAGATTCACATGGACCTGGTTGTTTTTTGGTTTTACAGTTAAATCCAGACCCCTAGTGCTAACCCCTGTTATAAAACAGGGAAAAAAAAGACAAAAATCAAGTGTATTCTGAGCTGCTGTATTCTGTTTTTTTCATGTAATGATACAATAGGAAAAATATAATTATGAATATATGTCACCTTAATATCTTGAACATTGAACCTTAAAGTCTAAGTCACATTTCGGCCCTTTTTTGTGTGAATGTACTGTGGTTAAATGAGGTTTGATTGCAGTGTTGTACTCACTTTCTCAATTGTTATTTAAACAATCTATAGGACAAAGCTGAAAAATGCCATTATTATTATACAGCATAACAATACACACACACACACACACACACACACACACACACACACACACACACCGAGCACATAATGTCAAAATTCAACCTCTTTGTTGTAAAACCAAAATACTATGATTTTTATTGTGAACGCATTTCCTCAGTACTTGCTTAAAATTGATGCATTTATTAAAATAAATGTCTTTTTTTTTCTTACAATTTATGTATATTAACAGACTTAGACATGTTGTTTTTTCTGAGCTACCATGTGTGGAAGGAGCTTCAGTCTCACTTTTACTCCTGTGTGACACCATTTACAGAAACAGTCATTATTTCATACACTTTGCCTTAAAGACTCTGGTATTTTCATTAACTCTTAAAAACCTTAAACTATTGTCATGACAGCTTTCAAATAAATTTTTGTCCGCTTTTAACCATTTCTAAGTGATTTACCAACATTTATTCTGATACTTTTGTCTGCATTTAGCCCTTTTAAGTCAAGAGAAGGTATTGTCCTAAATTTAATTGAATGATCATGTAGATTTTCATTAAAAACTCAAGAGTTAATTCAAAAGTTATATATATATTAAAAAACACTGGGGAAAAAAGGGACTTTTTCTGCAAAACATATCATTAAGTGACAGAAAAACAACCATCTCCAGCCACTGTCATTTAGCAAACTCCATAGGTTTTACTGGTGAATCAGTGTTGATGATGTTTCCATGGTAACTACAGAGTCTCTGAACATCCAAATCGGTCATATCTGATAACCATGAAAAGATGACAAACTGCATTTTACTTGAATTATTTACATGTATTGATAGGATTTGTGGTTCCAAAGTTATTAAAAATTCTAGATCAGTAAGATGCTTTTAGTTGTAGTTTAGTTTACTTTTTTATGTATTTGGGTGTTAACTTAATCACTAATATATGGTTTTATTTGACATTTTCAGTCCTTGTGTTTTTGACTTGAGAGCATAATCTTTAAGCTTTATCTTCATCCTTTGTTCAGAGTGATTAACAGTCATTTGTGAAGGACATGGTTTCATTGTGTTTCAGTTCAACTCAGTGTGAAGTCAGTGGCCTGATGTCCACTCCCTGTTAACTGAACAGAACAGACACTCTGTTATCAGGTTTGAAAACAGGGGGGAACGCAGACCCTCCCACTCATCTTCACAGCAACAGTCACATGATTTCACTCCCAGTGGACGTACCGTCAAGCTTCCTCAAGAACCCAGTCACGCAGGAAGTGTAGCGAGATTGATTTTTCAAAGTAAAACGCTCAGGTTGCACACATTCTGCTCCAAGCATCTCACACAGATCAGGTTTACAGATTGAACAGAGAAAAACTGCTTTACTAATAAAAAACACAGAGTGTAGATGATGCTGGTCACCTCTGAGGATGTCAGTAATTTTAAATGTGGGATGTTTTGGCTGTTTATTTTTCTATTTTCTGTCTCTTTCATAAGTAAGATGTTAGAGAAAGACAATTTTCTTGTATATAAAAATCAAGAATGCAGCAATACAACTTGTGTTAAATTTCCCAAGTAATAAAACACTCAGATTATTGTCATAAAGTGTTTTCTTTTTAATCAGGGTCACTTGGTTTTTGCTCTAATTCCTTTTTTACAGTTCATTGTATGATACGGGGCAGCAATGAGAGGGAAAAGTTCATGTCGCAAAATAAATTTGTACTATTCAAAGAAAAACATGATGACATTACAAAAACAATCCACAAATAATACTTATTTGTGATGTTATATGTTTTTATCATCATTAATCTCATGTCATAACTTCATGCCTTTATTCTTAACATCATATCTTTCTGTCATCAGTGTACTCCGTGAGCGGCAGCTTTAAGTTGATTATTTTAGACGGTATGTAACTGATTAAAGGGAATTTACAACATAAAGACCCAAACAGCCACTGGTGAACAAAATCATCTACTGAGATAAAATGTTAAAGAACTATTGCTTCACTAATCCTATCAATACATGTAAATAATTGGTGTAAAATGCAGTTTGTCGTCTTTTTATGGTCATCACATATGACCCATTTGGACGTTCAGAGGCTCCGTAGTGAACGTGGAAACACTGTCATTTCTACAACATAGATTCACCAGTAAAACCAATGGAGTTGGATCAATGACAGTGGATGTAGATGCTTATTTTATATACAATTAATGATGCATTTTGCTGAAAAAGTCCCATTTTCTTCTGTTTTCTGTTATGATCTTATAACCTTTGAATTTACACTGAGCTTTTATGAACATCTAGAAGATCAGTAAATGAAATATAGGAAAATAAATAATACATTTTCACACAAAAAAGCTAAATTCAGAGAATAATATCATAATAAATGGTGATACATCACTTCGGGAAAGGAAAAAAAAAATCATGTAGTTGTGACAATCGTTGTGACAGTGGAGTCTTTTATTTTGAAGGTCTGATTCCACGCCTCCCACTCTCCCGCGTGTGACTTGACCTTCGTGGATCCTCTGTGTGTTACATCACACAGTCAGTCAGTGTTTATATCACCTGGACATGTAACCACGCGTTAACTGAGCCGCTCCGCTCCTCCGTGTCTTCCGTGTCCGTGCGCGTCCTCCGGCCGCAGACATGTTCCTGTCTCTGGGTTGGCTCTCCGCTGTGGCCGTGGGGATTTTTTCCGCTCACGTCTTACAGAAACTTTGCTTTCCTTATTTCTGGAACGACTTCTTGTTTCTGGTCAAAGTGCTCAGATACGGTGCGAGGCTGGAGTGGTTCAAGCTGACCTCCAGAGTGCGCACGGTCCTGGACAGGTTCATCCAACAGGCGGCACGCATCCCGGACAAACCGTTCATCATCCACGACGGAAACATCCACACGTACAGGGACGTGGAACAGCGCAGCAACAGACTGGCTCATGTTTTCCTTCACCAAGCCAAGCTGAGGAAAGGAGACTGTGTCGCCCTGCTCATGAGCAACGAGCCCGACTTCCTGTGCG